>VWYO01026382.1:107844-135897 GCA_013400275.1 Rhadina sibilatrix | reverse complement strand
AAAAAAAGAAAAAAGAAAAAAAAGACTTTCTGAGTAGCATTTAAAGCAGTAATAAATAAAACAGGTAAGCGCAAAAATAAAGTCCAGCACCTCATATCCAAGCAGCTGCAAAACCTGCAGATTATGTTCAAAGGTGGAGTTAAGCACTTTGCTTTAAGAAGGAGGGGGAAATAAAGACAAAAGGTAATGATAATACTATTCCTTAACTAAAGTGCCTCTATTTATATTTTTTATTTATGGCTGAAAAAAAAAATGGGGCTGATACAATTGAGGGAATGGACTATGGGGGGGAATTGAAAATATATAAAATAAGAAGGAAAAAAAAAAGGTTAAAAAAAAAAGTTTGGCTTCTGATGGTTTAAGGAATGGTTGGTCACATGTGTTTATTAATTGGACAGGTGGTGGGGGTCAGAAAGGGTGATCTCCCCCTGGGGTCCCTGGGTGCCAGCACCCACCCGGGCTCCTGCCTCTGCAACCCCAGTGCCACATCAGGACCTTTCCTGACAGATTTCCTCTTGCCCTTCCAAACCTCTTGGGTTGTTTTCTTTTTTTAATTGTTTTAAAACAGCCTGATTATCAGGCTGACTTTGCCATTTCTTCGTTTTCTTTCAAAAAAAAAAAAAAAAAAAGAAAAAATATTATATCTCTATAAATAAATACAAAGGCTGTGTGCAGGTAATTCCATGTGCCATTGTCGAAAACTACTTTTTAGATTGGTGCTGGTGTAAGTAGCCACTCTTTTCTCTTGGGTGTGTATTTTAAAGATGATTTTTTTTTTTTTAATAATGCCAAAAACAACAACAACAACAAAAAAAATCCATAATAATTTGTAAACGAAAGTTTATGTCTTGGACCATATTAGCTTCGTAGTGACTAAGGTAGTCTGTTAGGTGCAAGGATGTTAGTAGTTCTAGCTAGTGGGAAATGCTGTGTAATGTTATGAGACTGTACATTTTCTAAGATGGCAATATGCAATAAAGCAAAACGATTTCGGTGAGTGTACATGGCAGAGGCGTGAGTTATTTTTTAGGGGAAAAAAAAAAAGGATAATTAGGAATTGAGGCAGGTGTTGAAAAAGAGGCTCTCTTAGGATTGCTCTTTGTCTGTGTTTGCAGGCATTTCTGGGCTCAGGTGATAGATAACCCCTTCACCCTTTCCCTGAGCGCTGGGTTTTAGGAGGTTGGGGTGTTTCCACCCTGCTGGGTTTAAAGCAGTTGGGTTTTTCCACCCTGCAGGATTGCAGCATCCTCATTGTCACCCACGTGTGGGTTCTGAAATGCCTCCCAGTTGGTGAACCCGTTCATTTCTCCTCGTTTTGTTGTTGCTGATGCCTGTTCCCACCTTGGTGGGAATTTTTCCAAAAGCCCACTGGGGCTTTTCCAGGATCCTGCATTGAGGCAGCAGCCAGTTTTGCATCATGGGATTGGATCCTATCCCTTTTTCCAGGAGGAGTGCTGGCTGGGCTGGCCACTGTGCCTCTAGCAAGCCTATGTAGTGATGTTTCCTTGGCAGTAGCCCAAACCCCTCCTGGCTTATTCCTGCTCACCTTTTCCTTTCCCACACACCTTTCCATCCAGGCTCTGTGTTACTTTTTTTTTTTTTTCCCAACGCTCTGGAGTGATTTTTTTGCAGCACCCAAAGACACCCCCAGACCCCACTGCCTGTGCCACTGGGAGCATCTGCACTGTGCTCTGACCCATGGGCTTCCCATTTTGGATTGGGGCTGGCAGGGAGCACAGATTCCATCCCCACCCCTGGCAGCCGTGGGCTGGTGATGCCATGGGAAAGCAGCCCAGGGCTGTGTGGTGATAGGACCCAAGGAAAACAGGAATGGCTTCAGCTGCTCCTCCCGTCGTAAATCCCCGTGTCCCCAGCATAGGGCTGCTCTGGGCTCGTCCATAAATAGATGTGAACAAGCTGGCCAAACCCCACAAACTGATGAGGACCTGAAATTCTGGTTTATGTCAGATTGCAGGTTTCCTAGGCCGCACCACTGTGTGACACAGGGTGGTCCCCAGGATGGGGGCAGGGTGGCTGTGGGAGATGTGAGCAAGGTCAGGGCACAGCTTTTTAATTCAACCAAGATACCTGATGGGAAAAAAAAAAAAAATCCTAGTAACTTTTAAGTTTCCTCGACTTCAAACCCTTGAAGAACACAAATTTTAGATGTAATATTTGTCATCCCAGAGGAAAGGGAACTAGAGTGGGCACTGTGCTGGACTGGCACACCTGTGCTGTGTGAGCTCATGTCCACTGATGTCCTGGCTGTCTGGGCTTTCACCTGAGAAGAGGCTCCTGTGCCCCAAATCTTGGCTGTTCCCTGCAGTTACAGGATGATCCAAACCTGCCCAGACCTGCTGGTGCCAGGGAAGCTGCCGGGCACGTCGCTCCTGGAGGAATTGTCCCATGGGGCCACCCGGGCTGGTGGCACCAAACCTGCTGAGCCAGCCCCTGATGGGCTCCGCTCCAGCCCGGCGGCTTTCCCTGCTGCCGACGGCTGTGGCACTGGGAGTCCCGCCGGAGCCGGGAGTGTCGGGTGTCACCTCCCGCACAGCCTGGGACCCCTGGCATGGCTCCCCGCCTTGGAAAAGGTGAGCCAAGGGGTTGTGGCAATGGCCTGATGCAGGCACGGCAGCGTTGCAGCATTGCATGCACAGCTCAGCTCAGCAAGCAGGCACGGCTCGATGGGGAGACACTGCCGTCCCACTCCGTGCCACTGGACTTCTGGGCTCTTTATTTAATCCCAAAAAAAGGGGACCGTGGGCCCAATGGACCTGTCAGACTTTGATATCCCTGCTGGAGGACTTTGGGAAAGGGTGAGCAAAGCAGGGATGTTGCCAGTTCTGCTCCCTCCTGTGCTGTGGGACCTGTCCTCACGGCCCCTGCCCCTGTGTCACACCTCAGGCAGATGCTCTGGGGTAAAACTGCACTTTGCCACCATCGCTATCACAGAGCCTGATCAAATCTGCAGCCCTTGTGCAGGGCTGGCACTGCTGGAGTGCCACAGGAACAGGCACAAGTCTGATGACAAGCAATTGGGAGAGCTGGGGGGGCTCAGCCTGGAGAAAAGGAGGTGCAGAGGGGACCTTCTCACTCTCTACAGCTCCCTGACAGGAGGCTGAAGCCAGGTGGGGGTTGGTCTCTTCTCCCAGGTAACAAACAAGAGAAAACAGCTCCAAGTTATGCCAGGGCAGGTTTAGATTGGATATTGAAGTTCTTTGTCCAAAGAGTTACCAAACATTGGAACAGGCTGCTCAGGGCAGTGGTGGAGTCACCATCCCTGAAGTATCGAAAAGCCATGCAGATGTTGCACTTGGGGACATGGTTAATGGTGGGATTGGCAGTGCTCAGGGAATGGCTGGATTCAATGATCTTAGAGATCTTTTCCAATCTAAATGATCCTGTGATTCCAAGCAATTCTGTGATCCTGTGTTTCTCAGCTTCCATAAAAGCTGGTCATTCCACCAGCCTGTGCTTTGGGTGAACACACTTTTTGAGCTTTGCTTCTGGGGGAGACAAGAGGCCAAGAGGACACAAAGGTGATGGATGCAGGAGATCTGGGATGAGCCCCATCTCCATCTCCTGCAGCAAATCCTGCAGACATCTCTCCCGTGAGCTCTTTCCCTGGCATTGCTCAGGGTCCCCCAACAGATGCATGTGAAAAGGAGAGTTCTCCGTTTGAATCAGGGGTGCTGTGACTTCAAACCTCTGAGCATTTTGTGTCATTTTTGGCCTTAAACCAGGCTTGATGAGAGTGTGCAGGTCAGCCAGGGAGTGGAGCCTCAGCAAAGGCTGAGGAAAGTGCCATCTGCTGGCACTTCCAGCTCCAGCATTTCAGAGCCGTCAAGTACAAAATCAGTAACGCTTCGTGTTTTCCTCCGCGATCTCTCCCGTGGTCTGAAAAGTCCTCACGCTAAATTTTCTATGTAAGTTTCCCCCAGCGTGGTTGAGGAGGGCTAATTTTAATTCTCTCCGTTGTGATCCGAATCAAAGAGCCAAAGGTCACAGCCTGTGGCTTCCTCTGTGACTTTTGGCAATGCCCGACCTTCAGGTCGATCCACAGTGTGTGTACATGCAGGCACCAAAAATGCACATGTGTGTAAGATAAACTAACTGAAAACAGCTTCGTGGGTCATCTGAACCTACTTCCATGGCTTTTGAAATTACCACAGAATGCCCCAGTGTCCCCTCCAGTGTCCCCAGCTTGCCCCAGTGCCAGGGTCTGTGTTGGGAGCCTGTTTGTACCCAGCTTTCCTTACACCTTGTATGCACTCTGTTGTCACACCGTGAAGAACTTGAAATTAAGCTGGAGTTTCCCAGTTCTCAGAGCAATTCTGTGAAGGTAAGGCATTGAAATTGCCTTTTCCCCCATTACTTTCCTCACTGGCCCATATTCCAGTATGTGCTCGTGTGCTCTCAGCTCAGAGGTGGCTCTGCAGGAGGGGCAGGACACACACACTTTGGTTTTGGGCAGCTGCAAGCAGAGCTGCTTTAAACCAAGATTATCCTGGGCACCACCACAGCCAGTCTGGAGGCCACAGCTTTGTTCCTGCTGCCTGACCACTGCCTTTGGCCTGCCAGGATATTGCTGGAAGCTGGGCTGGGACAGTGCCCCTGGCTTTGCCTGGGCTTTGGGTGCTGAGGGGTACCAGCAGCTTTTCCATCTGCTTGAATTTGTGCCTGTGTACTTTGGCATGGCTTTACTTTGCCAGGCTCTCTGCAGAGCATCCCCCAGGCTCTGGGGGAAGGAAAAGTAAGGAAGTCCCAGTTTTGTGCTTTGCCCAGCTCCTTCCTGATCATTGCCTAAAACCCTTTTTGCTATGAAATCAGTGAGAAGCACTCAGGCAAGACCTAGTTCCTATGGCAAATCTTTCCAGTTTAATAGCAGGAGGCGATCACCATTTGAGTTACATTTTCTGTAAAGACTTCACAATTCAGATGCTGTATTCAGAACTTGACATGACCTCAGGGATGCTATATTACCAAATGTTCTGTAAAATGCACCAGACTGAGCACAGAAGCCACAGGCACAGATCAGGCACAAGTGCTGCAGCACATTAGATTCCACTGGAAAAAATAAGTGACCTGGTTACTCAGAGCATTTTTTATCCCTGATGCTGAGATTAGTTCAGAGTATGTTGCTAAATCAGGTAAGCAAATTACATTTACAGGGTGGTGAGGGAATTGCTGGGAGGGCAAAATGAATTTCAGAGAAATTGATTTTGCTGTTTTTGTCCACACCTACTCTGAAGGTAGATGAGCCTGAGGGGGTGTGTTAA
Source organism: Rhadina sibilatrix (assembly GCA_013400275.1). NCBI lineage: Eukaryota > Metazoa > Chordata > Aves > Passeriformes > Phylloscopidae > Rhadina > Rhadina sibilatrix. Next base: position 130,618 of record VWYO01026382.1, on the reverse strand, counting down.
TTTGTAGGGCCCAGCCAGAGGGGTTTTGAAGCACCAGCATCCTCCCAGCTGCACTCCAGTGGAATGGGGTGGGCTAGCCTGGTGTTTTCCATCATCTCACATAGGAGCCAGCCTGGTGTCCACTTGCAGCCCCAACATGGGGACAATTTTCACCTGCTCTGTCTGTGAATCCCTCAGTGAATCCATCCCTCTGGCCAAGCCCCCAAGCATTTACCCCGAAGTGTTTTAAGCCTCTGCATCAGAGCTGCTGGCAGAAGCAGTAGGAGATACCCCTGCTGCCTTCAGCCAGACTTGCTCTGGCCCCTGGGAGAAGCATGGATGTTCCTCCAGAGGTGGAAGCCTGATCAGCACCATTTCCATTCCCAATCTCCACCCCAGGAACTGAGGAATATCATTTTCCTAAGTGATTTCTCCAAAGTCATCACGGCGGCATCTTTCCGCTTTTCTTTATGGTGGCAAGGAGGTGTCCCCATGTCTGAGGGGAAAACAAATGTGTGGAGCACTGCGGTTTGCAAACACCTTTAACCCTTCAGTGCACATAATGAAAGGCCCCTGAGGAAAGGCACAACCCTCTGGTCTTTAAAAAAAACAACTTTGTTACTTTTATGATTACCTTTCGATGTTCCCTTAGCTTCTGAACTGACTATGCAAGAGATAAGATTAAAAGTAAAGGGGAGAATAATGGGTGTATAAAATTAACGTTCCCAAGTACTCAGAAATTACTCCACATTTGGTTTTGTGGGCTTCTGGCAGCACTTGCCTTTGTGAAACCAGCTGAACCTGCAGGAGCTCAGTGCCAGCAGGCCAAGAAAGTACACAAATAACAAGCAGTTCCTCTCAGGGTGAATTTACTTCCTCTGCTGAATCACGGCTGGATCCTGCTCATCTCTTATGGTCACCCCAGGAGCCTGTGGGCACATTGGTGTGCTCTGCCACCCAGTACAAACAGCCTCAGCAAACAGCCCCCCTTGTTAAATTTCCTTCTGTCACAGCCTCCTGGGGTCTTCTTGGCTGAGATCATCACTAACTCCCCAGACAGATTAGTGCAGGCTTTGGTGCCCTGGGGTTCCTGCTACTTTCTCTTTGATTTCCCCTGTGACTCATCCATTTCATGCCACTGAGAGGGATTCACAGTCTGTCTCTCTCCAAGTCACTTTTCCTCCTGCTTCTTGCAGTGGTGATTTCCTAAACCAAAACCAAAACCAAAACCAAACAAAAAAAAAAAAAAAAAAAAAAAAAAAAAAAAAAAGAGAGAGAACCACGACAAATCTAGAAAGGCTGAGCTGTTGCCCAAGCCCTTTGGCTGTGGTGAGTGTAGATACTTCAGGACTCAGGTAGTGGCCTGCCAGCAGCATGGCACTGAAAACCCATCACTCCTCTGCAAACTGGGAACAGCAGGAGTGCTGGCCCTGCTATAGGAGGAGGGCTGGCCTTGTCCTCCCACATTCAGCCCCAGTGGTCATGGCAAGCCCAAGGCTTGCAGCAGCAAAGCAGCACTGTGCACTTGGGCATGAGGTTCCCCAAGACTGGATCTTATTGTGGATTATTCCTCCTGGAGGACTTGGGACCTTTTCCTTCAAGCACTTACTTTGTGGCTCTGTAATGCTTTGCAAGCAGCTCTAGATGTGCACCCATTTATTATTAATAATCCGAGCCATCATCTGAAAATACAAAAGCATCCGGAGTGCAGAGGCAGCTGTGCTGCTGAACAGAGCACCCTGCCAGCACCAGGACTGATCTCACCAGCCCTCCAGGCTGCAGGTTTGCAGCTCTGGCCTGCGTGCACAAAATGCCACTTTCCTGATGTGCTTTCCAAATTATTCATTTCAGCCTGTACAACAAAGAGCAGCACGTGTTGAATCTGTCTTCCAAAGCAGGTGTTGGTGAGGTGCTCTTTGGGCATCAGTCACAAGCCCTACCCTGAGTGCTCCTACTCGGGAAGCAGCAGTGCTGGCTGCTTAGATCTCTGCTGGCATCTGCTGGATACAGGAATCAACACCAGTGCTGAAAGAGAGGCAGCACTGGGGTATTTCGTGCTCCTGAGCTCTCCCAGTTCTGGTGATTGACAGCAACTCTTACAGCCCATCTGGCTGTCACTTATAAATACTGCTAATTGGACTGCTAATTGTTCACAGTTCATAAGTTATGCACACAGCATTTGCTTTGAGCGGAGCCTTCATCCACAGATTAGGAAGGGAGTGGAAAATAACTACTTGAATGAATCTGATGATTAAATCAGCAGGAAAACTACCACTGCATGCAGTTGGAGCAGTATGTTCCAAAATGCTTGTCATTCATCAAGGCCTAATGTCTTCCTTCTAAGATATAATGCATTAGTTCACTCAGTGGCATGTCATCATTGCCAAATAGTAAGGTACTCTTAAACTGAGGGTTTAATTATGCTGGAAAGTCAACAAGAGACTCAAGAGCCCAAAGACTCATTTTTCATTTGTCTTTGACTGAAGTTGCCCCTGGTACCCAGGGCTGAACTGGCCTTCAATTCACTCCTCTTTCTCTTATGCTGAATATCCTGCACAGTACAATCCATATGATTCTTGGTGTGTTTCAACATACCCCAATATCTTTGAGCAAATAAGATTTGTGCAATTTGCTTTGTCCAAGCTCTTCTCAAGGGAGGAAAAAGGGAAGAGGCTGGAGGGCTGGAGCCTCAGAGCCAGTTTTGTAGTGTCTGAAACACCACAGTAACTACAGTTATCAGTGTCTTCTGAGTTTTTCAGCCCAAAGAAAGGGGATCTCTAAGTGAGGTGACACCAGCACGGACATGTGGGAGATGTGGGGGTGATGTCCCCACAGTGGCTTGGCCAGGAGCCACCTGCTGCAATGTTTTCTCCCCCAAGAACAGGCAGCTGCAACCACAGGCAGAGTTTTCAGAGCTAGAGTAGAACAGTGGCTCAATCCACTGCTTTCTTTCTCCCAGCTGAAGACATGGAGCCGTTGTGAGGTGCAGGGACAGACCTTCTCACCCACTCTGTGGTGCTGGGTGAGAGGCAGCAACCTTCAGCAGAGCTGGGACACAGCAGCATTTCAAGCACTGTTCTGGCAGGCAGCCTGCGGCCTTTGGCGTGGTTTGTGTGTCTCTCTTGCTGCTGTTTGTGGTTTATTTAAGAACATTTGGTTAGATTTTTAAAACATACTTTTAAATGTGTGGGCGTAGAGACCTGTGTACCTGACTTGTCCAACGGTGCTGTGATATGAGGAGTGGCTGAGGGAGGAGAAAAGGAGGTTTGGAAGGGACCTCTCTACAACTACCTGAAGGGAGGCTGTAGCCAGCTGGGGCTGGTCTCTTCTCCCAGGTGACAAAGAACAGGACCAGATGAAAATGCCTCAAGTCTCACCAGAAGAGGTTTACATTGCATACTAGGAAAAATATCTTCACAGAAAATGTTGCCAAACACTGGAACAGGCTGCCCAGGGAAGTGGTAAAGTCCCGATCCCTGGAGGCATTTAAAAGACATGTAAATATGGCACTGAGGGACATGGGTTAGTGGTAGATTTGGCAGTGCTGGGACTTGACCTAAGAGGCCTTTTTCAACAGAAATGATTCTATGATTCTGTGATTCTGTGATTATGAGGAGCACAGGCCAGTCACAGCTTTAAAACACAAGCTGGCTTTCTACTGGAGCTGCAGCATGTCCATGTCAAAAAGGATCAGGTCAGCAATCTCCCCTTGCTACAGCCCAAGTTAGCTTTTCACAGAAATGCTGCCAATTTGTGATGCCTCCAAGACCACAGCCAGCTGCCCTCGTTCAATTCCTCACACACAAGGCTAACGTGCACCAGCCTGAGCTTGTTAAAAATACGTTGAAACCTGTGTTACAGCAGCTTCACTAGCACTTTCCTAGAAAGCTGTGTTACTTCCACTCCCAGTGCAGCTCCCTCAGCCCTGACATCCCCAGTCCCTCCCTTGCCATAACTGAATGCCACAGAGATGCTCCCCTGGCCTGTGGTACACTGGTCAGGACATCCAATCAGTAGAAAAGGAAACCAGTATGAAAAAGAGGGAATCAGTGGTTATTCAGTGCCTGAGTCAGGTGGGGTGGTGGGGACAGAAGGGAACAGGGAAGGTGACCAGAGCCAATTATCAATTAACCCCCACCAATCTCCTTGTTACCACCTGCAGCTACCCAGGCAAGACTTAAATCCAATCTCATCATTCACAACCACCCCTTTCCATTTTACACTTAGCCAGGCATTGCTGTGGAAGGGCAGGGGTGCCAGGAATTCCTCTCCTGCCCTTCCAACAAGCCACACGTGTTCACCTGCTGCCAAACAACTCCTGCGGAGAGCTGTGGGCTTTCTGCACAGCTTCTTTCTGAAACAGCAAGGAAACACTGCTCAACCTGCAAAACCCAGTAGCTGCAGGGCAAATTAGCAGTGCTGAGCAGTCAAGGGTCAGATCTTTTCCTCGTGGGCTTCAGGAGCATCAGAGAAGCAAGTTACAGTAATGCTTGCAGCACGGAAACCAGCTGCATTAAAATTTCACAAACAATTAGGTCTCTCTACCATCATTCATCTGGCAATTTTTTACAGGAGTTCCCTTCCCAAGGCTGGCCTGAGAATGATGCCAGGCTGAGACACTTTCATTTCCTGCATAAAAGACAATTTATTTCTTGTCTCACTTACAAAATAATGATACTGTGTTCACTTGCATCACAAACAGCTGAAAAATCCGGCGAAACCGAAACACTGTATTTTTAAAGCCTGCACAAGGAAAAATACTGTCTCACACTTAACTCTGGCAAAGACAAACGAAGGTCAAATCTTAATTTCTGATTCAAAGCACTAATTTTAAGGCTTTGGGCCTTTGGACAAAAAAATTACACTGATTAATTGGAATTTATGCTGTGCCATCGCACTTCCACGATGAAAAGGATATTTTCCTTTGTTTTTTCAACAGCAAACAGCTGGTTTTTAAATATTGTATTCCAATGGACTGCTGCCATCAATACAACAATATCTGTTCTGTGCATATACACATTTTCCCACGCTGCAGAGCACACAGGGAGCACGTGGTACTGCTTTACCTCTCCTTTCTGACACTTCTCTCACACAGCTCCTCTAATTATGGTAAAAACCCTTGGAGATGTGAGACACTTCAGATGAGCTCAAAAAGAAAACACACATCTTGTGCACACCACAGTTTACGCCCACACCCTTTTCAGTCTGTTTGAGGAACTCATGTCTCTCATATTCAGAGTTTTAAGTTGACTGTACCTGCAAAAAAGGAGAAAAGGCTGCTGAAATTCCGACACCTGAGGTATGACCTTCCTTTCCTTCCCTCCCAGTATCATACATCTTCCCTTTCACAATTACTTTTCTTGTTATGCTTCAGAGTTTAAATTAAAACAAAAACAAAAACAAAAAAAAAACCAAAACAAAAAACCCAAAACAAATACAAATAGATTACATTTTCAGCCTGTCCTACAGTCTGTGACTTTATGACTGTTGGCACTTTCCACACATAAGGGGTAAAAGCAACATTTTCCTGCCATAACGTGGTTTTCACAGTGTGGTGTTTTCAGAGCGGCTTCCAGCTGCCAGCACTCAGCTTTCAACTGCTTTTTTGGCACTTGGCAAACAGCTCACACAGACATTCAGTCAGCTTTGGTGTGTCAGCCTCTGAGCTTCACAGTGGCACTTTCTGCAGGTCCGGAGCAAACGCCCTCCTGCTCCTGCAGCTGAGCTCTTGCGTTGGCTGGGCTCGGTGGCTGTCACTGATGCATCAGGCCTGCTGAAAAGGAAGGGGGAATCTCCCTTCCCTGTGGAGATCTTGCTGCTCGCAGACTGGGCCACCAAACCAGAGCTCACACAGTGGAGAAGGAACACAATCCCATCACAGTTTCCTGGTAACCTGGCTGCAAAGGGCTCCGAGCACCAGGGCTTTTTTCAGGGGGACAGCTCCGAGCACCAGGGCTTTCTTCAGGGGGGCAGCTCCGAGCACCAGGGCTTTTTTCAGGGAGACAGCTCTGAGCACCAGGGCTTTCTTCAGGGAGACAGCTCTGAGCACCAGGGCTTTCTTCAGGGAGACAGCTCTGAGCACCAGGGCTTTCTTCAGGGAGACAGCCCCGGGGCCTGATGCCTCCATCCCGGCGCCCCATCCCTTCAGAGGCTGGTGTCGATGGTGCCTGCTTTGGCCTTCAGGGTGGCCTCAGACAGAGTGTCCGGCTGCCCGTCCCGACAGAAGAGCACGGCGGGAGTCTTGCAGGCCCACATGGCCACCTCTCCCCCGCTGGCCGGGCTGGAGGAGGACAGGGCGCTGCCCGGCGGGCCGCTGTGCCGATTGATGTAGCGTTCCCGGACACGCTCCGCCCGGCTCCGCGGCTCCGCCCGGCGGCCCGGTACCGACAGGTAGGCGACCACGTTGTTCCTAGTCCTGTAGCCGCCCTCCCGGCTGCGCCGCAGCAGCACCGAGATGTTGGGGTTGCGGGCGGCGTAGATGAGCGGGTTGATGGCGCCGTTGGCCCAGGCCATCCCGCTGGCCACCGCGTCCATGGTGGGCGAGAAGGGCAGGCGGCCGGCGGCGGCGGCCAGCCCCAGGATGCAGTAGGGCCCCCAGCAGCAGATGATGGAGACGATCATGATGAGGACGGTGGTGGCCGTGCGCATCTCCCCGTAGGCGCGCAGCAGGTGCCCGTAGGTGGTCAGCGGCCGCACGCGGCTCTCGGCCAGCCGCACCGCCCGGCAGATGTTGAAGTGGCAGAAGCACATGACGGCGAAGGGCAGCAGGTAGCAGAGCACGATGAGGGCGGCGCCGTAGGGAGGCCCCAGCCGCGAGGAGCCCCAGGGCAGCACGTAGACGCAGCGGTAGGCGCCGGGACGGGCTTCGCGACGCCCCTCGCCCGCCAGCCCGTACCAGGGCCCGGCCAGCGCCAGGGCGGCCAGCCAGACCGCGGCCAGCAGCTGCGCGGCGCGGCGCCGGCCCATCTTGTGCCGGGGCTGGCGGACGATGGCACAGTAGCGGTCGAAGGAGAGCAGGGCCATGGTGAGCGTGGCGGCGATGCCCAGCCCGGCGTGGAGGGCGGCGCTGGCCAGGCACAGGCGCTGCCCGAAGAGCCAAGCGCCGGGCGGGCGGCTGAGCAGGNTGCGCAGCCTCATGGCCCGGCCCCGCCGCGCCTGCAGAGCCCCGCCGCTCCCGGCCCCCCCACCCCGGCTGCTGACGTCGCTCGGCCGCCGTTGCCCGGGGAACCGGCCCGGCCCGGCCCGGCTGGACCCGGGAGCGGCGGAGCGGAGCCCCTGCAGACGAGCGGTGGGGCCGGGGGACCGCGCCCCGCACCGGCATCATCCCGGAGCCGGCGATGGGTCCCCACATCACAGATGTGCTCCCCTGGCAGCCCCTCTCCCCGCACAGACCCGCAGCCCATCACGAAGGAGCAGCAAGCCCCAGACACTCGGGTGGAGGCCGGGACCACCACCCCGGCTCACCAGGTTGGGGCTTGAAGGATCATCAGTTGCAGGATTGAGGGATCAGGACCCCCACAGGGGCAGCAGGACCCTTTCCCCCCACTCTCATCCCTGCTCTAGCTGCCTGCCCCTACCTGAAAATTTTCTTGGGGATGGGGGTACAGGTTATGAAGGATGCATTCCACCTCCAAACATCCTATGCTGGGCTTTGTGACTTGCTGTACCAGCTCCTTCCCAGGAGCCAGGCTGGGGGGCTGATCAGAAGGGAGATGCCCAGAAGATGAAAACACATGGAAGAGTGTGCTCCTGCAAGCACGGAGGATGTACGTGTCAATTCTTGTTCTCCTGGACCAGAGGCTGTATGGGACTTACAAGGGGGTTACAGGAAAGCTGGGAGCAAGAGCCCCAGATATCATCCTAAAAAACCTCTACTGGCAGCACAGCAGTTGCATAAATCAGGGGGTTTTTGTTTCCTCCTGCTACAAAGTTATTTTCAAACTGACAGAAGAAATTCCTCCCAGGCTTTTCTGCGCCAGCCTTATCTAAGTTCACCAGTATGACTTTCCCCCTTCTGTTGCATGAGCTTTCCTGAGATGATCATTCTCATGTCTCATTTTAACAAATGCCAGTTCCTTCCATGAGTGTCTTCATTTAACAAGCACCATTTTATCCAGAGACATAGTGGAAGTGACAGGCCACCAGAGGTCTGAAGCTCTGCTCCTGCCACTGCAAATGCTTGGTTTTTTTCCCTGGAGGGACTCTGGCAAATCTAGCACTGACTGCACTCTGCTGCACAAGCTGCCCTTGGACTGGGACAAAATCAGTAAATAATTAGCAGTCAAAGGTCGTAATGGCTCAGACCTTCAAACACAGCTGCTCCTACTGGAAGTTAACCACAGGGTATTTGCAGCCAGTGGTCCAAGATAAACAAGAGAGGAAGGCTCAGGGAAGCAGCACTGCATGGACACTCAACAGGAACACAGGAAATTCTGATCAAATACCTGCATCCAGCCCCGGGATGGGAGAAATGAGTGAGGAAGGGGTTGTCTGGACAGGCTGAGCAGGGAAGCTGGGGCATGAGACAGAGCAGCACAGCTGGCTGGGCAGGAGGCAGGAACAAGCAATTCAAACCCAGAGTCATGACATGCTCAGCAGAATCCAGCAAATGAGCTCTGGGAATGAAAACAGGGAAAATGGCAGACTTTTCAGCTGGCATTTAATAGAAATCTAACTTTGAAATTTATAATTTGCAGACATAGAGAAGGCACATGAATCTGAAGGCAGCTCTCCGAGATCAGCTCCGTTTTCTGCGAATTATTGGGAAGAAAAAGAAGAAAAAGACTAGAGCAGCTTGTATATGCTAATCACAGTGCACTCAATATGCTAATCACAACAGGGCAACAAGCCTGTTATCCTGAAATGCGACAAATGCTGTCACACCACCCGAGGCTGTTCCTGAAGCAAAACAGAAATTCCTGGGAGGGAGAAGCTCAGCACCATCAGTGAGGCTTTGCCCCCACCCGTGGCTGGGGTCACTTGAAGAAGAAGCCGTGTTTCAGGGGGTCCTCCTCTTCTACAGTGAAGGTGGCTGTACCAGTGTAAAAGGCTTCTCCTGAGACTTCCACAATGACGGCCTTGTAGTTCCCAAACTTGGCTTCCTGCAGAGGGATTAGGATGAGGATCGAGGCAACAGAAGGCTCTCCACTCTCCCAACCCCACAGAATTCCAGTGCTACCTCCCCGAGCGCTCTGCCCTGCCCTGCTACATCCCAAAGCGTGCAGCAGCCACACAACACAACACAACAAGGTCCTAAAATCCTTGAAGTGCCACATTTGTGGGAGGGCAAGACTCACAGGCACCCACCTCCTTCCCTACACCCTTCCCCAGGCACAGAAAGGCTTTTCTGCTTCCCCACTGAGCACATTTCCAGCAGCCCTTGAGACAGGGGGAAAGTCCAGCACAAGCCACTTGCCTTCACTGCCTTCCCAGTGAACAAGGAGCCCGTGGTGCTGCTCCGGAAGGTTCTGGTCTGCTCCAGCTGGATGAGTCCCTTATGGTACTGCAAGGCAATGCGAGCTGTCACCCCTGAACCTGTCGGACTTCGGTCAACCTGCAGCAGAAGAGATGAACCAGCTCTAGATTTTGGGGTTTCACACAAAATGAGATTGCTCCCCTCAGTTCTCTCTGCCACCTCTACACTGCACTCGGGGGAAACTCCTCCAGCCCAGGGTTTTGTAGAGAATCCAGATACATCACAACTGAGAAGGAAAAAAAAGCAGCAGGTTTGGGGTACTTCTGGACTGTGATTGGCTTTGGCACAGTTAGGGATGGATGATCTAATGAACACTGAGGCTATTTAGAAGCACTTGAAATCTTCCCAGCATCATCTCAGAAGGACTGAGAGGGGCTGAGACCACCTGCCCCATTCTCACACCTCAAGGCAAGACTAGTTCTCCTTATGCTGAGGGGGCTCCTGGCCAGGCTGGTTTTTACAATCTCCAAAAACACAGTGTTGGCCAGCTTCTGAGGTGACCTGTCCCAGCTCTCCACACTCCTCTCTGCTGGGAAGTCCAACCCAAACTTCCCCTGCCATTTATGTGACACCTTGTGCACTGCAGACAAGAACAGAATTTTAACACTGCATTTCTCTCCTGTTGTTCATCCCCAGCAGATGTTCCCTGGATTAGGACTTTCTCTGCTGGGAAGTCCAACCCATCCTGTCTCAGCCCCTGAACTCCTGGAAAACTCCAATCAACAGGCTTTGGGTATGAATCTTTTTAAAATGCCACCATCTAAGGCACTTCTATTTCTGCTATTGGGAGCAAAACCAGAATGTGTGCATCAACTCTCAGCCCTCCAAAGACATGACAGCAGCACAAGCAATCACTGCCCAAACTAAGAATCAGAAGAGTCTCTGTTCTTTGCTGTGGATCTAAGGGACAAACGGACAATTGTGGTGCCTCTCCTGCTCGAGAAGAGCCCGCTTCGGTACCTGTTCATCTGCAAACACACAGATGTTGGTGGTGGGCTCCTGGCTAAAGGCATCCTTCCCATCTGTCAGTATGGTGCCATAGAGGAAAGCCAGGTCTTCACTCTCAGGGTGATGAATCTTGAACTGGGAACAGCACAGAGAGGGTCACAAATGCACACAACAGCAGCAATGTGTGCAATGCAGCTTCTGTGAGAGACCAGAGGGGACAAGACCACATTGCTGCATTCCCACCTCCGCTTTGCAGGTAACAGAGACAGAGAGAAGCAGGAAGCTCCTTCTCACATCCCTGTAAGGACTGAAATTCAGCATGGGGCTGGGAGGATGGGACTCTCCCACCATCCTGAGCATCTCAGACTAGTGCAGNACCGTCACCGTCACCGTCACCGCCGCCCTGCGCCGCCATCGCGCCCGCGCGGCCGGGGCGCGCCCGCGCCACAGGCCACGCCCGTTACAGGACACGCCCACAAGCGGGAGGCCACGCCCCGTTTGGCTTCCGAGGCCACNGAACATGCTGGGATACCACAGTGCCCATCCATACCTGCTTCTTCACTGCTTCTGTCACTGCACTCGCTGCACTGACAAGGTCTCTGGTCTTAGAAGAGCACACATCAAGGCCCAGCTGCTCAGCACTGAGGAAGGCATAGAAAGTGCCACCGTAGCCAATGTCAACCACCACCTTACCATGGCCAGGGACATCAATGGCCAAGTCTGAGCACAGAAAAGGGAAGAAGGTGAGGAGGCAGAACTGTGCTGAGCCATGGGCATGCATACAGAGTGAAGGAACCCAGCTAGCTGCACGCAAGGGCAGTGGACAGGGACGATAACTTAAGTACTCCTACGGCACCTTACAACATCCCCGATGACCTCTGAAAAACAGCAGAACTAGGGAGACAACTGCCAGCGACCCTTCTGCCAGGCCACCATCCCCCAAGGCCTGCAGGGCCACCACCAACCTCCCCACAAAACCCACTGGGTCCCCACCGGTGGCGGCGGCGAAGGCGGGCACGCTGTGGAAGCGCACGGGGTTGCCGCTGCGGCGGCCGTCCCAGGGCACGAAGGCGGTGACGGGCCCGCAGGGGCAGCGCAGGCGGACGGCGGTCTCGGGGCGGGTGGGCGCCGGCACCAGCCCGTAGTCGAGGGCGAAGCGGCCGAGGGCCATCACGGCGTGGCCGCACATGGCGCTGTAGCCGGCGCAGTGCAGGAACAGCGCCGCCAGGTGCGNCGCGCCGGTAGGACGGGCCGGGATGGGGCACCGGGACGGGGCTGGGAATGAGGGTGGGGGTGTGGATGGCTTTGAGGGTGTTGTCAGCGGCTGGAGCGAGCCGGGAGCGGCGTTCCGTGTCTCTCCCGGTAACGCGGCCCGCGCTCTCCCCGCAGCTGTGGACATCCAGCCCGCCTGCCTCGGGCTGTACTGCGGCAGGACCGTGCTGTCGGGGGAGGGCTCGGTGGAGACCTACGGGGACTGCGGGGTAAGTGCGAGGCTCGGCGCGGTGCGGGGCGGCTCAGGCGGGTCCCGCCGGGAGCAGCGGCGCGGCCCCAGCCCGGTCCGGCCCCGCGGGCCGCGGTGACCGGGGCGGCGCGGGGAGAGAGAGAGCAGCGCCCTGACCCCAACGGGAGCCGCGCCCTGACACGCTTCCCGAAGGAGGCGCTGGAGGCTCGGTGCTGAACCCCAGCTGGCTGGAGGGGCTGGAAAAGCTGGAACAGAACGGGACGGTGTGGAGAGCTGTGCTGAAATCAGTCACTGTGCGCCCCGATTTTGTTGGAGTGCTAAGGGAGAGCGAGATCCAGGCAAGGGGGGGTGAAAGGGAAGCAAGAAACTGGGGAACAGCGGTTTGTGAGCAGCCTGGTGAGGGAGCTGAGGGGAAAGGGAGTGGTGTGACAGCAGGAGAGGAAAATGGAGGCTTGCATGAAGGCTTTTAATCACGCTTCACCCTTGTTTATATTAAAAAAGAAGAGCAAGTGTAAGTTGAGAAATAACTGGGGTTATTGTTTCATATCTAAAAATCTGGTCCGTGTCTTGGCCTGTACTGCTTCAAGCCGTTTTTCCATTAACTGCAGTGGTTTGCTGTTGGTAGTGGGATATTCTAAATACAGCCTCTGCTCTCTGTAGGTGTGTCCTAGGGGCCAAAGGACCGATGACAACAAAATCTGCCGGGAATGTGTGGGATCTCCAGACCGCTATGACTGGCTGTACCTGGGCTTCATGGCCATGCTGCCCCTGGTTTTACACTGGTTCTTTATTGAGTGGTATTCTGGCAAGAAGAGGTTTGTGTACCCTTTCTCTAGATGAGCTGTGTAAAATTGGAAATCTTTTGTCCACGAGTGATCAATCTGAGATGCTGAATTGAACTGTCCAGCAGTTCTTAGAATCCTAAAATGGTTTGGGTAGGGGGGATCCTTAAAGATCATCCAGTTCCAATTCTCTCTCTTGAGTGGGGACACCTTCCAGTAGACCAGGTTGCTCAGAGCCTCGTCCATCCTTGTTGATTGAGCTGGTGTGGTTGCACAGAAGTTTAGAGCAGCTGTAGGAGGGTTTATTTACAAATGTAAGTGTCCTGCACTTACTGCACTGTTCCTGAAAGAGCTCCCTTTCCATCACTGCCCTCAGGACATGGTCTGTATTTCTTTAAAGTGGGGGTGCACAGTCCATCTGGCAGGTTGAGCTGTATTTGGTTTCCCAGCAGACAGAAGCAGCAGGTTGTATCATCCCCTCTCTCCTGGGTCAGTGTCAGCAGGGCTGCACAAGTGCAACGAGAGGACAGCTTTGAGTTTTCTCTTTAGGAATATGTATTCTGGGTTTGGGTCTTGATAGCAGAGCTGCTTTGGCCTTCACATCAGAGAAGCTCTGTGAAAAAGAGGTTTAAATCCTCAGCTGCATGTGGCCATGGTGTTGAGACTGAAGTTAAGAAGTGATGGCTCTGGAGTGTACTGAACTGTCCCTGTTCCATGATAGGGGGTTGGAACTGGATAGTCTTTAAAGTCCCTTCTAATCCAAATCATTCTGTGGTTCTATGAAAAGACAGGGGGCCGGGAATGTTTATTTTATGAATATTTACATATGAATATTTACCATCTTCACCAAGGACTTGCAGCTTTGGAAATTCTGCTTACATCACATGTAGCAGTGTCACCCCTTCTGAGATGTGTGGTGTGTTACCCTCGCTGCTCTTTTCTTTAACACATTAAATCATCTGAGATTGTCAAAGAGTTTCCACGTGAGCAGATTTTAACTGGAAGGCTCTGTCCTGCCCAGGCCCCCTCTTTCCAGCAGCTGTTGGAATTTGCCAGGAGGTGGTGATGCCTTGGGAATGCTGACCTGGAAAAGAGATTGGACAGAGCTGGATAATAGAGTAGATATTTATTAAAAGGCCTTTAAGGGTGCACTTTGGGCAGGACAAGAGCCTGACCAGGGCTACACCCAAGAAGGACTTAAAATGGTCACAAAATGGATGCCCTCTCACGAGGTCTCACACTTTTATAAGTTTTGGTCCATTTGCATATTGGGGTTTAATTGTCCAATTACAGCTTCAGATTATGAAGTCCCATCCTTCTTGTTTTCTCCCTTCAGCCCACTGTTGTTTGTGCTTTGGGCCTGAAACTTGTACCCGTTGTCCTTGGTCTCCAGCAGGGAAAGGATTTATTTTGTCTCCCTACCCTGTGAAGAGAGATTGCTAGCGCTTAACGTGAGGCTCAGAACTGCACCCCTGGGCAGCGCAGAATCTGAAAAGCACGAAAGCTCAAACTTCAGCCACCCTTTCCCCCCAGCCCTTTAGAGGCTTGGCAGGGCTCTAAAGCTTCAGGCGTGCGTGGCAGTGACAGCGTGTGTGTGTGTGTTTGTGTGTTGCTGTCCCGCAGCTCCAGCGCGCTGCTGCAGCACCTGACGGCGCTGCTGGAGTGCAGCGCGGCCGCCCTGGTGACGCTGCTGCTCAGCGACCCCGTGGGCTCCCTGCACATCCGCTCCTGCAGGGTGAAGAAGCTCTCGGACTGGTACACCATGCTCTACAACCCCAGCCCCGACTACATCACCACAGTGCACTGCACCCACGAGGCCGTGTACCCCCTGTGAGTGTCAAGGGTTCCTGCCCCTCCTCTCTGTAGATCTGGGTTTCTGTTTCGTCCCTGCCTCTCCTCGAAGCTGCCAGAGGTGTTGGGGTAGAGCTGGGATCAGTGGCAGTCAATCCCCTCCCCCGAATCTTTTGTGCATTGAGCTGTTTTACACAGGTTTAGCAACACTTAATGACTTTCTGAGTAATCAAAGAAAGTGGCATAGTCCAGGCTATCACACAATCAGTTTAGTTGGAAAAGACCTCTGGGAGCATTGAGCCCAGCCCATGGCCCAACACCACCGTGGCAGTGAGTGCCAATTCCAGTCTTCCTTAAACATCTCTAGGGATGGTGACTTCCAGTGTCTGATCACCCTTTCTGAGGAGAAATTCCTCCTGATATCCAACCTGAACCTCCCCATGGGCAGCTTGAGGCTCTGTCCTCTCATCCTGCCACTATGTAGCTTAAAACTTCTTGTTTTTCTTTTTGTTATCCTTTCCTTGGAATGGAAACATCTTGACTGTTTCCCCTAAGGAAAAGTGAGCCCATCATTCTGTGTTTGCACCTTTTGCCTATAAAGTCTTTAGAGTTCCCTGACTAACCCCCAAATTCCTTGGTTGTGACCAGAATCTGCGTGAGAAAACTGCACATTTTAAGGAATTTTTCTTTATGGTGTTTTTTTTTTCCCTCCAGGTACACCATTGTGTTTATCTATTATGCCTTCTGTCTCGTGTTGATGATGCTGCTTCGGCCCCTCCTTGTTAAGAAGATTGCCTGTGGTTTGGGAAGGTCTGACCGATTTAAAAGCATTTATGCAGCACTCTACTTCTTCCCCATCCTCACCGTGCTGCAGGCCGTGGGAGGAGGCCTCCTCTGTGAGTTCTCTCCTAAAAACACTCCTGAACACACCTCTAAATGCACACTAGGAAAGGACTTCAGGGGCAGAAGGGAGGGACACTTTTTGCTTTGGGAATAAGGATATTGTTTAGGGTCATTTTGAGAAGTTTCACTCGAGAAGGTTGCTCGTTAGGAGCTCTGTCCTCACCAGGCTCCTGACCAACACTGCTCTGCCTCAGCCAGTGCTGCTAGAGACTGTCCCTTTCCCAAAAAAGAAAGAGAGGGGCTGTGAGAGGAAAGTACTTCAGAGTGAGCTAGTACCAGTTTTTGCTAAGGCAGAGTTTGTCTGATTTCAGAGCTGGATTTCAGTGTACATTTGGGGAGATTGGCTATTTTTGGTTTCGCTTCCAGCGTTCTTGTCACATTTGGAGAGGTGCCACAAAATCTCCACTCAGCCTGACTGCTTTCCTCATTATATGCCTTTTTCAATTTGTGCTGTAAGTGTTGAATAACTCCACTGAGAAACAGCAGAAAACCTCAGGGGGAACAGCTGAAGGGTTGTGCTTGGCTGACCCTCACTGCTGTGCATGTGTGGTGCCATGCTAAGAGGCAGCTCGAGTAGCTCAGTTTGCTTTCACACCTGTGGGAAAACTCTCTGCTGAAGGATAAGCTGTGCCATTTTTCTGCCTGCTAACTTGTTGCATGTTTGACTTTAGATTATGCCTTCCCTTACATCATCCTGGTGCTTTCCTTGGTTACACTAGCTGTGTACATGTCTGCTTCTGAAGTGGAGGTGGGTAAACACGTTTCCTGTGTTAAAACTCAGAGTAAAAAAGACTTGAGTGAGCGGAGACCACTTTGTCTCTTGCCTTTTCTCAGTGGTGTGTTTTACATTTAAGCCCCTTCCTTTATCTCTTCCCCTCTTGGCTGGAGGAGTCTCATGTGAGAATTCTCTCTGATGGTGCACTGAGAAACTGGGTGTGTGCTGGAAGGGCTCAAACCCAGGAGGATTCACATGATTTTTGTGCTCTACCTGTCTGTCACACCTCTTAAATTCCAGGTGCTGAAAGCTAACAGGATATTGTGTTTATTTTGCAAGTTTTTCAAGGATCTGCTCGTGAGGAAGAAAAGGCTCGTTGTCCTCTTCAGCCACTGGTTACTTCATGCTTATGGAATCATCTCCATTTCCAAACTGGATAAGCTTGAGCAGGACCTGCCTTTGCTCGCCTTGGTCCCTGCCCCTGCTCTCTTCTACTTGATGACAGCAAAGTACACAGAGCCCTCACGCATCCTCTCTGAAAGTGGGAATGGACATTGAAAGGAGCCTGTGCCAACAACTCTGCCCCACTGGTCTGGATGAAGCAATTTGAGTGCTTGTCACACTTTGGAAACTTCTGTTTTCAAAAAGAAGTTGTTCATGTGCCAGACTTCCAGTGAAGCACCTCTGGGTGAGACTGTGTAATGTTAAAAAGTTGCACTTTGTATTCTTCCTAAGTATCTGGTATTGATCAAAAGCAATGTCTTTTTATCTATTTAACACTGTGAATCTGTATAAAAAGCTTGTGACACATCCTAGTACAATGGTTTGCTTGTGTGTTGTTCATTTCCTAACACGATATTTGAATAAAACAAGAGAGCCTGGTTTTCAATAGACTTTAATAAAAACAAACAAACAAACAGAACTTGAATATGCCAGAGAACTTGATTTTTTCATCACATACTCTAGCTTCTATCCCCCACCAGTGGAAACAGACTTTCTTCCTAACATCAAAAGGTAAAACATGTGCATGATGTTTGAGATTGACTGCTGGAGAAGAAAAGCACGGTAAAAGGAGAAGAAATGCACTGTAAAATTCTCTGTAAGGCAGAGTTTATGGTCTGTGTGCTTCAGTATGGAGACTTTCCTGGAGAGCATTAAATAGATCAGATTAAAGATTTTCTTTTCTTGGTAGTTGGGTTGGTCTTGGTCACCAAAACTTGATGCTGTAGAGGGTCTAGAGGAAGATGCAGAGCAGTGCTGAAGGGTCAAAAACAGAAGCAAGAGTAAGAAGATCCTCTCAGATTACATGGATCATTGCCTGTGACTGCATATTTCCACATGTCTGTGATAATAAAGCTTTTTTCATTCTATCACCTGCCACCACTGCTAAGGACAGACTGCCAGCAGCTCAGGGGCTTTGAAAGGTGTCAACTCAGCCAGGCTGCCTCGAGCTGTCTCCTCCATAGAAGGTTTGTTTTTGTTACATCTGATATGCCCTTCCTCATAGCTTTATGTGATTTTTTTTTAATCTAATGTGAAATGCCACTTGACAGGTTCACTGCACCTAAATTTGTGTGCAAACAAACTCACTCTGGTGTGCAGAAGCGAGGTTTTATTTAGGGATTAGGGAAGTAACTGATCTTCTTAAATCAAATGCTGCCTGTGCTGCTGTGTACAATGTCTGATTTGCAGACACAGTGATCTAGAGGAGAGTTCTAAAAAAGGATGGGATTAAAATTTGTGGTAATATACCACATCTAAGGACTTTACTCTCATGTATATTTCTGTGTGGACTATGTGCATTGGGTTTAAATGTTGTGCTAGGTCTTGTTTTTAAAAAGAAATGTCCTAGGTAAAGAGTACATCTTTTGCTAGGTCTGGGAACTGTTGGTTTGGAAAGCAGAATGAGGAATTCTGTTAAAGGCAAAGCTTAAAGGAAGGCAGTGCACCCCATGGACCTTGCCTGGCACCCCAACCACCAACCTTTCTGCTGGACTCCAGTGCTTTAGCCTTCAGCAAAACCTGGAATGTGAAATGCAAATTTATAAAGTCTTTTATCATCTTCTCTCAGTAGCATTAAAACAATTTTATATGTGTGTATATATATATGTAATGGCAGCCACAGAAACAGCAGTACAAGTTGCTCACATGAAAATGCTAAAGAACATAAACATTAATTAACCATGTAGTCCTGCAGTGATAACCACCCAGCCACAAGCTGCAGGAGCTGGGGTCTGTTAGTTTTATTTATCCTTTGTGGAAAAGCAAACACACAGTTCTGGGAAGATCACTGATGCTCAGCCTATTTTACAGCCTCCTCACTGCTATTACCACAGCTCTTCAGGAAGTGGAAGCTAAGGATGATTAAGGAATGCCTTAATCATTAAAAGCATTTCTGGTTCCTCCAGGAAATGGTCCCAGCCTGCAGCAGGAGGGTTGGACACACTGCTTGTGTTTTACAGATTCAGAGAATCGCAGAATAGTTTGGATTGAAAGGGACTGAAAAACCATCCAGTTCCAAGGCCCTGCCAAGGCCAGGGACACCTTCCACTATCCCAGGCTGCTCCAAGCCCCATCCAACCTGGCCTGGAACAGTGCCAGGGATGGGCCAGGGCCTCAACACCCTCACAGGGAAGAATTTCTTCCTAACCTCAATCAAAACAAAACCTCTTTCAGTTTGAGGCCATTCCTCCTTGATCCATCACTACAGTGCTTGATGAAGCCAGCTAAGAATTAATACATTGTGGGATTTAGAAGGAAAAAAAAGAAGTGTGTAAAAATACAATAGTTCAGTGTATCTTACAGTGATCACCCATTCAGGATTCTTTGACAATCAGAGTATCCAGTCCTTCCAGCTTGTATTGTAGCCTGCTATATAAACCACTGATCTTTTCCACTCATTGCTGAATTTTCCGTTGTTAGACCTGGCACTGTAGATTTCCGTATTTCCCACTCACTTTCCAGAAATTCATGCAGTGACACAGAGAACAATTTATTCTTAACATGAAAAATCCCTTCACAAAATGTTGAAAAACTTGCTTTGCCTAATCTCGATTTCCCACAGCTCGACTGGCCACCAGATCTGTAGCTCTGCAGGAACTTTTTCAATCTTGCATAAAAAAAAAAACCCAAAGTTTGCATTTCTGACAGGGTAACTGGTGAAAAAAACTTACTTGATAGTTCATTTGAATTTCTGTTTAAAATTAAAGCAACATCCAACTGGAAAGTATTACAGAGCCAATGAGCTGAATGAGAAAAGCAAGAACATTGAGATACAGATCTAAGAAAAGCCTGAGTATCAGATCAACAAAAGGAATAATATCAGGAAAATTTGTTTTTATAGCTAAGATTTTATACATTGCTGGAAAACACAGATTTAATAATTTGCCTCATATGACTTCCGAGATGGTGCCTTATTTGCAAAATGCAATTTTGTTTGTTTGGTTTTTTTTTCATGGTAAGTGAAACAGATTTATGCAAACCAGTGCAGCAGAAAATTTAGGTTCATTTTTTGAATAAAGATCTCCTCTGACCATCCCTTCAGAAGATTTATAACAGAGTTAAGAGTTAAAATATGAGATTGCTGTGCCAAAAAAAAAAAATACAAGAAGAACTGAAAGATATTCCTAAAAATGTTATCTTAAAAGGAAAAAAGTAACTTTGTTTTGTTTTGTTTTGAAGTAGTTATTAACATGTTACCATGAAGCACTGTCATGTCATTCAAGCTTTTGCCTACTGCTGGCTTGAGTTTGCTGCAAAAATATCTTCTTTTATTATTGCTCTGTGAAAAAAAATGCTTACAAATGAATATTACCACAGTTTTCTCAATATTTTCCTAAGAGTTTGCACTGTTTCTAGAGAGATCAGGGAGAATAAAATGAGTTTCAGCTCATGGAAATACAAAGGTTAATGTATTCCTCTGACATTAAAAAGACATTTTTTCTTTCAACAACATCATCTATTTCACCCTATTGAACAAATTTTAGGAGTTACCAAAATCAACACAAGCCACTCTTGTCTATGGCACCAGATAAAATGGGTGAGAACAGCCAGAGCAGCACAGGTCATGCTCAAGCAGGGAAATTCTTCCTCCTTTGCTCCCATAAAATTGTGTTGACTCAATGTTGGATCAGCTCTACCAGCACCCAGCTAAATTTCATCTTGAGGGAAGCCTTTGTTTCCAGCCAGATATGATCAGACAGAGCTGATAGCTGAGGGCCTGCAAGATGTGCAGAATANTTTATTTTATTTTATTTTATTTTATTTTATTTTATTTTATTTTATTTTATCTCTTCTCCTGTTAAATTGTATCTCTGACTGGGAGTCTCACTGGTTTTGCTTTCAAACCAGCACGTAATTTCAAAGCAAAAAATTCCACATTTCACAGGCCTGTTCCACACCTCACCTGCATCCCAGCCCCCTTCATGTGCCAGGGAAACCTTTTCCTACCACCCCTGACTGAATGCACCAGACACACGATATTGATTGTGCCTCAGGCAGGTGCCTTGCCCTTGGATACTCCTCTTTGTTTCCCTCCAAATTTCATCTCTCTTTTCTGCCAAGCAGAGAAAGGGTTTTTAGACAGTGAAATGACTGAACATCAGACTTACACTGTTATGAATAAAAGCAGGGACTGTGAGTAACTGATTGGCTTACCTGATCTCCCTTTTTTTAAAAAAAAATCTATACTTCTCTTCTGTTTCTTTCTGGGTTTCTTCCAAGGTTAGCCTGCTTAGGTTTAAGTCTTCTTTTTACAGTAGAAGAAAGAATACTGAAAGTAATCTCAAAAGGTCATCTTAGTCCATCTCTGCTGTACAGCAGAATCAATTAGACCTAAGTACCCCTGACAGATGTTTGATTTGTCCTTAAAAACCCTGGTGGCAGAAATACTCTGTCTCTGCAAAACTCAGACAACTGATTCCAGTTTGATTTCAGGGGCTTCCTCTGTGTGCTATCAGTGCTTTCTAAGGGGCTTCTTCTTATGCTGAATCTGTTCTGTTCCCAGTTCTTTGTCTGAAAAAGTGGGCAAGGAGAAAAGCTTACTGTCTTGCTAGGAATTTTTATTTATTTGATAGCTCCCACCATGCCTTCTCTTAGATTTACCTGTGTTAAATGGAAAAGTTGCACATTTCTTCAACCTTTTTTTCATCATCTTTAATAAATTCCTCTTCAGTCTCAAAATAATCTGCATCCTCCTTTAAACTCCAGGTCTGTCCTATACCAAAGCTCCAGGTGAGAAGACACACCTTAACCTTTGCCAGGTCACCTTTTTACACACATTGGTCTGACTGTTTCCTTTTTCATTGCAGCAATTCTTTGCTGACTTATGTTCAACTTTTCAGCTTTAATTATGTTTATCTCTGCTTAAATATCTCCCTCATGATGGATTTGCACAAACAATTGTTTCTACCTAAATGTGAAAACAGAGATTTAAAAAAATTATTACGAACCTTTTTCTCCTTAAATTAATTTTCTGGCTTGCTAAAATAATTCTTAATTTCTACTTCTGCCCTGCAGAGGGTGCTCCCACTCTTATCATGTTTGTCATCTGCAGCTATGATAAGCATTTGCTCTATCCTATCACCTGAGTCCTTCAGGAAAAAAACAGATTAATTCCAGTATGAGGCAAGACCTCCTGCAAACTATCAGGAATCATTATTCTGTTCAGTCAGTAAAGCATGAGTAACAATTATCTAGGGTGATTTTTCCAACTGTTTTTGCTCAGCCTGAAAAAGAGGCAGTTGAATGGACATAAAGATGTGAAAACAATCACACACACCTTTGCTGGAGGAGTTCAGGAGATGAGCCACTGCTTCTCATAACACAAGAACTGCAGGATGCCAATAAACTTTTGAGACAGCAGGTTTAAAACAGGAGAATTCTTGTCCTTATTAAATAAATTATATAAGTTATTAGGGAGGATAAATGTATATGTGAGCTAAAAGAATCAATCAGTGATAGGAGAATATTGCACTGAAGATCCAGCATAGCACAAAACTCCATCAAAAGCTATTAAAATGCAGATATCATCCTCATCCAGAGAAGTTCCTGACACTCCATTTGTCATGGAGATTATACAGAAGAAGGGTCATTCTATATTTGACTGTTCTTGCATTACTTCTCCAAGGAGGACTATTGATCACTGCAGAAGACAGGATCCTGGTAGGACCAGCACTGAGCCTCACCCAGCATAGCTATTTTGGGAACTGAAGCTGATTTGAACTTCACTCACCCATTCCTGATGAGCACTTAAATGTAATCACGAGTAATACTGGCCAAAAAAAAAAAAAAAAAAAAAGTCTAATTTGATGTACATGCATCTTTCAGCAGAGTAGAATCTCATCTTGGTTAAGGCCAAAGAAACGCAAGTCACGAGTTTAAAATGACTTTTCAGCGGAAAAATGCATCCCCTCTGTTTTGCTGCAGTGGGTGAAAGCACAGAAAGGGAGGACAGGAACAATCCATGCAGGCTGGGAGAACAGAGAGAGGATACCCAGGAAATAAAGCCAAACAAAGGAATGACACTGGGCCCAGGATGAGAAGCAACACAGGACTTTGAACTCACTTCAGTGTCAAGTGCTGCACTCCCTGTTTTTGTTCCCTCTGAGACTCTGAAGTCAGGTACACCTGTCGTATCCACTCCTGTGATCAAGGGCTAGAAACATCAGATAAACTCAAAGTATAGATCTTTGGATATTCTCACGAGCTTTAATTTGTTT
>VWYO01026382.1:64524-93340 GCA_013400275.1 Rhadina sibilatrix | reverse complement strand
AAAAAAAAAAAAGAAGAAAATTTGAGATAAAGCGTTTTGATATTTTCAATTTCCTTCTACGCCTGCTTCTAAACCAAAAACAAATGCCAGCCATAAACTCAAATAAGCCAAGTAAAGCTTTCTCAAATACAGAGGTTTTATTAAGGAAAAAGATTCCTTTGGGAAGCCTTGCCATTTTTTTGCTACATGCTCTTCCAAAATCCAGCCAGTCTTTTATCCCAGCCTCTTCACTGCTGAAGTTTTTCTCCTAATCAAACCTTTAAGCCTCTTAAAAACAGCTTAAAAATCAAGGTGATATGCAAAAAAAAAAAGAAAAAAAAAAAAAAAGTCAGCTGACCCTTTTCCATTCCTCCTGGACTCTCTCATTGCCACAGGCAAACTTCTGGCTTCAGAACAGGACCAGATCATCTTCTCTGCACAGCAGAGCACTGCTTGCACACCGTGTTCCCAAAAAACATGGAATTACTCAGGTTGGAAAAGACCTTTAAGATCATCAAGTCCAGCAGTTCCCCCAGCACTGCCAAGACCACCACTAAACCCTGTCCCTGAGTGCCACATCCACATTTCTTTTTGACTCCNCCTGGCTCCTTTGGGCATGGGATGAACAGCAACCTGACAGTGGCCAGGAGGGCAGAGTGCTGAGATCATGGAGAATTACTGGTGAAGGGTTTCCAGACCATCTTACATCTCATGAATCAGCTCCTGCCACCCCAAGCCATTTGTCTGACCTGTGAATGCCTTTTTCTGACCTCGTGATTAAAAGCTCTTCGAGGGACATTATAAATGTGCAGCATTTGAAACCAAATTGCCCTGAAACTCACCCCAAAGGCAACATGGCAGCTCAGGCCCCCATCCCATGCAGCCCTTATTCTGACAGCTGAGGCCTCCAGAAGTGAAGATCTTGTGCTGTAAATGTTACAAGCACAAGCTGTGCCAAACCCTCACTATTTATAAGGAACCAGTTTGGTATAGACAGGAATAACTTTCCATTACAGTTGAACAGATTTGACAACGATGGAATATTTTGAACGTTCCGAAATTGGGCAATTTGGAGTGATAACCAGAGGCAGTGTGGAATCCATCCCTGGAGATTGCTCAGCCACGTCTGCCCCTACATCTCAAAGAGGGGCATTTTAGAGACAGATAAAACTTGTTTGAAATCTGTCTCCTGGTACTTAGTTTATCTGGTGCTCTTTTCTCTGGGCAACTTTATTACTCATAGTGCAATTTCCTTGCTTGCACTTGAAGCAATCCTTCTCCTGCATGATGATTAATCTTGCCTTCTGAAACAAATTTATTCTGTTTTTAGCCATTACTTCATCTCTTTCAGGAAGGCCTTCACACCGAGATGCTGATTGCTGAATTGTTCCAGTTTTGCATCCCTGTAATCCATCCAGGTATCCTGACAGCAGGCTCTATTTCTTACAGCAGTCATGATAAATGGCATTCAATAGGCCACATTTATCTTCCAAGAAAGCCCAACAGCTCCATAACCACATTCTTGCCTGATATGGCACGGGAGGGGGAAAAAAAATTAACATTCAAGGCAGTTCAAGAGCTTCTAACCTCTCAAGACCTGAGAAGAATGAATTTGTGCTCTGAGCATATTTTAAATTTCCTTCTGCCTTCAGACCCCAGGCCATGTGATCACCTCAGAGGCCGAAGGGACAAGGAGCATCTGTCTCTCACCACCTGCCACTGAAGCACAAGCTCCTGCCACTTCCTCAATGTGCCACCACACTTGTCCCTGAAGGAGGATTTTCCCAACACTGCCCTACAACACCAACACTGCTGACAGCGAGGTTTGCGTGACAGGTAGAGACTGCTGCTCTCTTTTGTTTGTTTGTTTTTTTCTTTTTTTTTGAACAGAAATCAGATGTAGTAGAAAGGCTCAAAGAGGAAAAACCCTAGACGTCTTCGCTGACGTGCTTGCCAAAACGTCTTGGGAGTCCCACAGAGGAACCAGATGGCCCCATATGTGAGAGTAAAACCAAAAAGACAAGGAGGAAATGCACTACTAACCATGGCAGCCACCTCATCTAGAAACACATGGCCTTCACATGGCCCTTCCCCACCAAACACTTGCTGTGACTCTTCCCTTTGGATTTTATCTCTTTTACGTTACCCCAGAAACCAGGAGAAGACAGTCCATGGCCACTGTAGCCATGGGGATAACATCATGGGGATAACTATGTTTTCTTTGGCAGACCTTTAAACAAAACAAAACAAACAAACAAACAAAAACACCAAAAAACAAAAAAACAAAACAAACAAAAAACCAAACCAAAACAAAAAAAATAACAACAAAAAAAAACAAACAAAAAACCCCCAAAAAACCCAAACCAACAAACAAAAAACCCCAAAAACAACAACAAAAAAACCCCACAACAAACCAAACCAAAAAAAATATTGAAAATAGTAAGTTAAGACCCATTTTCCCTATTAACCCTTGGCTCCAAATATCCCCACATGAGAAAACATGTACAATACAAGGAGATGGTCATTTCACAAAGCACAGTGCATACAATACTTCTAGCAGTTAAAAGAAATAACTTCTGGCCTTGGAGACTATGTTGGCTTCCCAAACTTTCAAAGCACAGAAGTTTAAGAAAATATTAATAATAAACCTTACATGCTTTATTTTCTCTTCCAAGCCTGCATGCTGCAGCTGAGTTACATTTGGGGGCTTTTCTGTGGATGAGTTTAAATGCAGCCATCTGTGTTTTACAGTTATCACAGGGGAGTCTGAGTACAAATATCCTCAACTCAAAACTGAAGATGGAGTAGTGATTGTATGAGGGAATATCAGGTGGCACTGCTGATCATTTCTGTGAGAAACAGGCCCATAGAAACAAAGAACCTCTTTTCAATTATCTAAAAAAGTCCAATAAAAAGTGCTGCAGCTTTCCTCTGGAGACAATCAGCTTGATAGAAGATGGCTCCTTTCTCTCCATCATATTTACAGCTGCTGCCACCTTGCCAGGCTGTTCCTGGAGACCTTCCCCATTCCAAACCAGGATGGATTTATGGCTCAGCAAAGGACCATCAGCAAAGGTGGGGCCATCCTTCACCTCCAGCTCTCTGAGAAATTGCCTTGGAGGTTGAACTGTGCCAAGAACAGCCAGGTGTTAAATGATCTGTGTGTTGGGCACCTGCACAGGTCCTGATCCCAGGAGAGGTGAGCATCTTCCCATGCCTGCTCCTGATGTTTGCAAGGGATGGGGGAAATCAGTGCACCCTGCCTTGTGGGGTGGAGCAATGCTCTTCTGTGGTTTGAATGTGCAAAGTGTCTCCAGTTCACCCCCAAAACAGATCCACATCTTCCTTGCTCTGCAGGCAAAATTATCTGGATGAACAGTTATCCCTGGAATAGCAGAAGACCTATTTTACCTGCCTTTATGTGGGGAGAAAAAAAATCATCTGCTCATTGCATGACAGCCAATTGAATAATAAACAATTAAACTCTGCTAGGAAGAAGAGGAGGCCCTCTTTCTCTGAATATCTTTCCAAGTCTTAAAAGGAACTCAGGCCTCAGTGAACTTGGTAGTTGCTCTTCTGTACCTGCCTGAAATTCAGGCAGCTCTGGGCCAAGCAAACAAATTGATTTAGAATCACAGAATTGCTGAGGTTGGAAAAGACCCATAAGATCATAGAGTCCAACCATTAACCCAGCACTATAACACCAAAGCACCATTCTCCTGGTGGGTTTAGCCTCTCAACTAGAAATTACTCTTGAGAAAGAATTATAGGTTGGTTCCTTTTCAAACAATAAAACATTTCTAGGTAGAATATTTACCTATTCTTCACATATATATATATATATATATATATATATAATGGTCTCACAGTTGTGGTGGCCCAGCTTTGTACAAGTACATCAGTGGAATTGCAGCTTTTAATGGAAAAATAATAGTAATGTTCCTTTTTCTTTATGAAATATATAACTTTTTTTTTTTTTTAAACAGCCTCAAAATCAAAACTTCTGATATGAAATAGTAACTTGGTTTTTTCCAGCAGGTATTTCAAGCCAGGGCTTCATTTCAAACAGCTCTGCAGAGCTGCACAGAAATTTTAGTCCTTTAACACTTAAAAGAAGCTGTCTGGTGACTCCTGCACAAATGGTCCTCCACAGGGCTCTCTCCTCTCCTAGAGAAATGCCTTTTGCATTGCCATCATGCTGCCTTTGCATGTCCAATAAAACCTTATCTGCAGGTCTTGCTTTTGAACTCCTGTCAAAGATGAGGGTGTTAAATAAGGTACAGACACATAAAGTGCAAAAGCAAAGGATAAGTCATGAACTGGGATGGTTTTACTGCTGCTGCAGGACACTTAAGCTAAGAAATACTCTGATTTCTAGCCCCAGATGTCTAAGGATTTATTGCTGCCCTGCATCTGAAATAAATTCAGCTACTGCAATGGTCATTGCAGTAAAATCCCTGCCCAGCCTGAAGGTGAGAATAGCTGGGAAATGCAGCAGCAGCCTACAAGAGCCCAGGGTGCTGGGCCTGAGTTAGCAGAGGTAATTTTGTGTAGGAGGCTCTGCTCCCTCCTTCCTTACACTACAACTCTCAGCCTGAACAAGTGCATGTTCACTGTGAATGGAAATTTCCATCTCATAAATCACCTCCATCCTGACAAGTTTGTTAAAAACTACAAAGAGAATTCGAGGAGATTTTTTTTTTCCCACTCCTATTTACTTATACCAATCAGAAAACCCCTGTGGGTTTGTTTGCAGTCATTTCTATCAACCTATCCATCACAGCATGAATCTAATCTGGTTACCCTTTCCCCCAACTGCAAAATTATGTCACAGCACACCAGATTCACAGAGGAACACAGGGACCAGTCTGCCTTTACAGCATCTTCCTAACTCCCAGGAAACAAGAGGAGTCATGAGGCACCATCTGCATTTGGAAGAATTGAACAAGCCTTTAAAATTTTGTCACAAGCTTTTAAAATTGTGTCGCAAGCCTAACGATGGCCTCACGGGTACCCGGGTGAGTGCCTGCCTCTCTGAGCACCTCAGCTGAGCCTGGAATTCTTCTTGGGATCACAGACATTGTCAGTAAATAACAAATGACAAGAGCAATCTTTTCTTCCCAAGGAGAATGGGCCAAATTTCGAGTTCATGTGGTCTGGGGAGAGCTTCTCTGTCTCCAGCAGATCTCCTGCTTGTTCATCTCCACACCCACGTAATATTCTCTTCCTGATAAATAAACACAGGCACTCTCTGATGGCTAAATGCACTGGTGCAGTCATTGCTGGGGGGAAAAATGTGTGTGGTTCCCTTCAATCCTCTCTAGTAGACTCACTTTTTTTTTTTGTCAATTCACCTTTCACAAAGGAGAGCCGCATGGGGAATTGCCACCTGTGCATGGTATCAACAAGACACTCTTCATTTAACAAAACCTATTTCCCACCTTGAATGACTCAGAGATTCACAGTGCTTGTTTCTAACTCCTGTTTGGGAGCCAGTGTTCATTTCCCTGAGCAATAATAAATTTGAACATACAGAACAAAACCATGGAATGCAATATTTTTTCCCCATGTCATCATTTAGCACCTTAATTAAGCACCAGCTCAGACAGATTTTAGCCTTCCTTGTGTTTATGCCCAATGTACATGTAAAGAGCAATTCTCTTCCCCCTTCCCAGCCTTTGGTTTGCTAAAAGTAACAAAACTGAACTCTTCTGGACTCCAGTCCCCCACATTCCTTCGTCTAACTCTAACAGCACTTCTCTGCCCCACTGAGCATTTTCAGTCTTTAAGCAGAATTTTTCATCAGTATTTGTTTGCAACCAGCAGCTTTCTAGCCAACAAGGTAATTTTCTGTCATCAATCCAGGACAGAACTCTGCAATGCAAAACACAATCTGATTTTTACTGCTCATGGGTGTCAACATTACCCCTCTCCTTCCCTACAGCATCCCCTCCTGACACTTCACCTCTTTGTACCTTTAGCAAAGCTCAGTAGCTTTTTTATTTCCATTTTATGTTATCAATTCCCATCTGCTCCTGGAGATCTCCTTAAAAATCTTGCATTAATCAAGGTTTTATCTGCTTCCCTCATAATTTCTCTCATGACACCATACCCACAATACCTTGACACCAGGTACTCTACTCTAAGGGCTTCTCTGGCTGATTTTTGCTCTGCAAAATTTATTTATGAACCTCAGTCCATCCTGCATAGCAGAGACAGCCCCATTTCTCCCTAGAAGGCCGACTTACTCAAGTCTCTTGTGACTGGGGAGCTGTGGGAGTACCTCTGGCTAAATGGCAGTAGGAAAAATGTTTTCTTTTAATTTGCACTACTGGCATAGTATGTGAGTCACAGACGTGTGACTGCTGTGGGGAGAGTGGGCGGGAGAAACCACTTGAGACGAAGAGAGCTTCTTGATTATATGATGATGTCAGAATCAAAATTTAAGCTGATTTCCTGGAAGTCTGGTGTTCAAAAGAGACAGTAGTACTACCAGAATTTTACGCTCCTTCGAGGTTTTTTGTTTTTTTAAGCTGGCACGTGAAAACTCAGAGTGTAGTTTTTGAGAGCTTTTCTCTCTGCAGTTCATCGTATTTCTGCGTTTCAGCTGGAAAGAGTTGTAAATTGTGTAGTATTTGAGGGGAGAGGGCTGTGAAGAAGGTTTCCAGGACTTCCAAGATTTCCAGCTAGGAAGACTACAAGAGGTGCTTCCCCAGGCAGGTTCTTCTAGGAAGGTTACAGCTCACCTCTTCCTAACTAAGCACCTCAAATTTGCTGAACGCTGAGAAGCCAAGCTGATGTTCTGCTGGTAACTGTTCAGTAATTATGTTTAACCTGTGCCAAAAGTGATACTTTTTCCACTCTGTAACGATTTTGTGGATGCTGGTTTCTCCAAGCAAGCATCTGTGGAATTAGGAGAAATGAAATTAGACCTCATGTCTAACTTGGCAAATGAAGAGTGTTTTGTGTAAAGACATTTGCTATTGAAGTCACTCCACTGTGGATGTTACATGTAGAAAACCAGTTACATATAACCTTTTTTGTTGTTTTTGGCAAATCTATAAAATGTTATAGGAATTTTTGGTGACGCTGTAGATCATAGATCTGTTGAAGTGAGACCAGAGGAGGCCACAAAGATGCTTTGAGGGCCAGAGCATCACTGCTGTGAGGAAAGGCTGAGAGAGCTGGGGCTGTTCATCTTAGAGAAGGCTCCACAAAGACCTTAGAGCCCCTTCCAGAACCTAAAGGGGCTGCAAGAGATAAAGAGGGACTTCGGGCAAGGGCATGGAGTGACAGGACACAAGCAATGGCTTCACACTTCCAGAGGGCAGAGTTGGATGGGATATTGGAAAAAAATTCTTCCCTGTAAGGGTACTGAGGCACAGGTCGCCCAGAGAAGCTGTGGCTGCCCCTGGATCCCTGAAAGTGTCCAAGGCCAGGTTGGATGGGGCTTGGAGCAACCTGGGATAGTGGAAGGTGTCCCTGCCCATGGCAGGGGGTTGAAACTAGATAAGCTTTAAGGTTCCTTCCAACCCAAACCATTCTGGGATTCTGTAATTCTGTTATTTTTATAGCGGCCTGGGGTACTTTATATCACTGCATCTAAATTAGAGGGCTGTGCAAAAGAAGTAAAAACGTCACTAAATTCTCTTTACAGCTCCCTCATAAAGGGAAGTGTGTGCAGAGGGACTTAGTGTGAATGACAATTAGCTTTGCTGGACTGAATTATTTTTTCAGCTAAAACAAAAAGACTCATGAGGAGGCATAAACTGCAACCTTGAGGCTGAACCTCTTTGATATTCAACGAGCAAGGGAAATGAGTCTGACTTGCTGGTGGAGGGGCAGACAGGAGGGAACAGGAATGAAAGCATGTCAGCTCAGGCATCCTTGGTCTTCTGGTTTTCTTAAGACAGACTCCTGCAGCTCTATCCATCCTCTAACCCTGACCCTGGTGCCTGCAGCACCTCCCAGTGCTTTGGCTGGGGCAGAAGGAGTGAAAGGGAAGAGGAGAATGGGGCAATGCAGAGATGAGCATGCCCCAGTCACAGAGGGATTGCCAGAATGCTGGGCAGAACAGTAACTGCTCAGGTAACTTCACTCTGCCTTGCACACACCTGGTGGTGTCCCCAGATTATAAACCTGGCATACTTGTAGATTTAGAACTCTTTCTAGGGGAGCTGCAGAAGTGGCAGCCACTTAGATCAGATGCTGACCAGAGCAGAGCTCCAGCACACAGTGATCTGGCTCTTCCCTCAAGAGCAGACACCAAAGACAAGGAAATGAGCAGTTCAGATAAATGAGAGAAGCAGGTCAATCCCATTTACCTGCTTAGAATCCACTCCCATTTCCCTGTGCACCCGTGGAGAAGGGTGCCCCACTCTCCATATCTGTCCCACGTTATGTCAGGGAGCAGGGCTCTGCCACTCTCTCCTGCACAGGTGCTGAGCACCAAGGAAGCCTGGCAGAAATGAGCAGAGCCCACTCCTCCTTCTGCTTCAGGCACTGCAGCTTTTGACTCCTGTCAGTGGACATAATCTCACCCTGACCCAAATACCGTATGTCCTGCAGGGCTGCCAGCCTCACCAGGCTCCCTCGTGCCAGCAGCCTCCCTCCACTCATTCCTGGCACCCCAGGAAGCCCACAGGCACGCTCCCTGATGGAGCATCTTTTAATCCTGTGCCTAAGAACATGTTAAGAGGGGTCAGGAAGAAATAGGTCACACTTGGTCTTCTCCAAGCTGCACTGGGCAAACACACGGGCTTGCTACGTATTTCCCTGGGCCCATATGGAGAAGGAAAGGCTGGTGAGCTCACAGCTGACTGACTTGTAGCCCACCAGGACAGGGATGGGAGCCAGCTGCCATCTGAAAGCAAGCAGGGAGAGAGCAAAAGCCACGGGGGAGCAGATAGATTCTCTTTAAATGGATTAGCTGCTCACAGAATATTGTAACATTCTTATCTCCTCCCAGTTCCAGGGCTTTCCTGACACTCGTGTGCTTTATGATCCTGCTCTCACCAGATAAATGTTTAAGAGCAGAAGGAGCATGGAAGAGGTCAGTAACAGAGGCAAATACAATGTGTGGAGGAGTGGAATGCTGCTGAAGCACCAAGAACCAGGGAATCAAAACAAGTGACCTTAGAGAATATTCACATTTCACAGGAAATACCAATGCAGTAATCATTTCAAGGTAGAGGAACAGACATTTAAGTGACATAAAGCTCTGACAGAACTTTTAAGAAACCATTGAGCCTCTACTTAATCAGCAGCAGTTTAGGAGCAGGGTTATAAAGTTTCTGCAAGGTACAAGTGAAACCATGGCTATGATGTTTTAAAGTCATAGAAGATGAGAAAAGACTCGTGTAGATGTTCTGACAAAGTTTTGTCACCTGCCAGCATGGCACTCCTGATTTCATATCCTCAAGTCAAGAGTTAAATTACTTTCAGTTCAAATTAGCACAGTCACTTGGGCTGGCTTTCAAAGCTCAGCTCAGCAGGTGGACTTGTTATCTGCCTTGAAAAGCAGCATCATGTTGAGCAGATCAAAAGTTGGATTTATATTATCCAGCCAGTTCCCAGCCACGGAAACTCCTGGTCTGTACCTGTCCCTGCATCTCAACAAGCCTGGAGACCTCCCAGCTTCCTCTCCAGGAAGGGAACATCAGCATCACACACTGATGAGGAGGGAGGCAGAGCCCAGGCCAGGGATTTGGCACACACCTACCTCCAACCACCTGAACAATCTCCCTTGGGGTGGTGGGTCCTCAAAACACCCATCACTGGCTTATCTCATTAAAGCAGCCCTTGAAGCAGGTGGAAAAGCTGCCCCTGAACCCCTGGTGATTTGATGTCCAGGTTCCTCACCCAAGGGACACTTTGAAGAGAGATAAATGGTTTTAACACCTTCCCCTGCATTTTATCCAGGCAGAGTGAGCTACTTCCCAGGTTTCACCTGCCTAGAAACGCCCACAAGTCTGCTGCTTTTACTAGTCCAGCTTTCCTACTGCTGCTTTTTACTTTGCAGATGAAGATCAGAAAGAAAAGGGCTTCACAGCCTGTGTATCTCAGAGCACAGCTTATGAATGTGTTATTCTACTTTCTTCAGCCATCTACTGCAATCACACTAAAATATTTTAACAAGTAGAGCTCAGTGTTGGTTATTTTCCTCCACACTTGTCTGAAAACCCCAAAAAATTGGATGTCCAACCCCTCCACAAGGTGCTGCTCTATGAGTGAGACTTACCAGGGACACCAAGGGTGCCACAAACCTTCACTCCCCATATTCACAGGAACTCTGTTATTGCCAGGTGTGTAGCAGGACCAGGAATCAGCAGAGGCTGCCTTTCTCCAAGCTTCCATGCTCAGAGGTGTCACAGAAAGGGCTGCTCTAATCCCAGTAAGGGGATGGTGGCCATGAGCAGCATCAGCAATTCAAACCCTGCCTGAAACCCTCTGCTCCTCCCACATCCCAGCGTGGCTTTCCCTCTTGGTCCCACCCACCAGGTTAAGTCACCCCAGCTGCTCAGCAGCACTTGCAGGCTGTTCTTGCCAAATATTTGTTAAGTCAGAGCAGCTCTGAGGAATTTGGGGGGTTTGCTTGGCGAGGTGGGATGTGAGAAAAGGGTGTGGGTTTGAGAGGTGTGTGTGCAGGGCTACAGTCAGGATGATGGAGGACTGGGATTGGGGCTTGGGAGAGGGTGATGAATAGTTGTACTCTTCCAGAAGGTTTACTTTGCTTTATTTCCAAATATGCAGGAGATGTAGCTCTTAAATTGTGCTTAGGGTTCAGCATTGCAAAAGGCCAATCTTGGATATTACTGCACTGGGGGTGTGAGGGAAAAACACATTTATGGGACCAGGGGGATGGGGCATTAAATGGGCTCATTTTCAAAATCAACACGTTGGGCCCACACACTCATCTTGTAAGTAATAAGAATTCTGGTGGTCAGTCTTTATCCTCAAGGATGCTTTGTCTGGTCTGCACTCCCTTCCTCAGAGACACAGGGAACTCCAAGGCAGTTAAAGCTGGGGGTTCATGTTGAATTTTAACTCCTGGCTTCAAAAAGCACACGCTAAAGCAAACATACTCCATTTGATCAAAACCAATATATGTTCTTTTAAGGCATTCAGTTTCTCACTGTGGAAAAAGGTTCCTGTCTACCTGCAGGTGACATTTAAAACCCAACCTAGTTATTTTTAACATTTACATATAAAGCTTAAATGAAAATAAGAGTATTTGAGACTTGTCACAAGAATTAACTACCCACAGCATTAGCAATATTTCTACCAACTCCTTATGTGCATTTGGGTTTTACATTTAGATAGAAACAGAAGTGCAGCCTGGCCTTGGACAGGTGTCACTGTGGCCATGTGGAACTGAAACAAAGGTGAATTAAGGAAAGGCTTCAAATTTAAAAAGTTGGGTGTTTAAAAATCTTTTTTTTTTTTTTTTGTATAAAAAGAAATTCTTAATAAAGCCTTTGTGATTGAAAAAGAGAAAACCAGCAATTTGGCTGAAGACACTTTGCTGTTCACACTTTTATATAAAAAAAAAATAAAAATCCACAGGTGTGTTCCACAAATGGGCAAATCAACCAATTGTTTGTTTGGAAGCTGTTTGGAAAATGTTCAACAGCTGTTTCTCTCCTCTGATGGCTCTCAAACACCAAATTCCAATTTTTAAAAACCTTCACCTCTGTACCAGAGTAAACGTTTGTTTCAGCTCCCAGCCAATGGATTTGATATTGGTTCTGTTTAAAGCAGATTTCAGAGGACAGATTTGGGTAAGAGAGCAATTGGTGACAAGGAAACTGAAAAGCCCTTTGTGCTGTGCTGACGCCTCCATACTGTGCTGCTCCTGGTTTGCACAGTGAGCAAACAGAGGAAGAGACAACTTGGCTCATGTGCCTGATATTTGCTACACCACCAACAAAAATAAACTGTGTGCAGAAGTCCTCCTCTTGTTCCAAGAAAGATCATCAAGATGTTAAAATATTAGATGAGCTACTTACTCTTAGTTAGGTACTACTTGTTGGAATGCACCATGATGTAAGGGCAAAATGTGTGCAGATATCCAGAGGAGAGAGAAAGAGGGAAAATGCTCCTTTTTTATTGCACAGTATGTGCCCAGTTCCCAAATGTCAAGGTAACCCCAGCGGCGACAAGAAAGAGAACTTTTTACATTTAGTAACATTTATTTCTGCATTCGGTATCAAGTACATAAGTGCAAATATTCAGAGTCCATAATTAAGTCCATTAGGAACTACAGAGAATGTAATACAAATCGTAATAAATTGAACATGCTGGAACTTTCCAGTTACCATACATGTAAATCAGCCTGTCAATCCTTTACGACAAAAGTACTGGGTTTCGTTTTCTTTTTTTTTTTTCTTTTTTTTTTTGTTTTTGGAGTTATACAAAACTGATTACCATAAGTACCGATTACTGTTTATTTTATTTGTGCTGGAAAACACTAAAACATCAGTCTACAATTCTATATAGTTAATAAAGATGAATCCAACCAGCAACCCAGTGACGTAGAAGCAATTTTAACTATTGCATCAAGTGCGCTAAGCAGGAAAGCCCCTAGCCACATGTAACATTAAAAGTTATCGAAGCAATGCCAATAGAAGAAGGAAAAACACTAAAAAAAAAAAAAAAAAAAAAAGAAATAAATAAAGAGGTCAATATTATTTAGGCTCTCACCATCATGCACTTTATAAGCAACACAAAAAACCACATCTAGTACACTTTTCTCTTTACTATACTTTAGTGCTTGACACAAGTGATTGCAAATATTCTAAGTGCAGAAGCAGCAGGGGAAAAAGCACTGCTTCCGAGTTTCATGTTTCTAAGATTATGGTGTCGAGGAAAAAAAAAAAAAAGAATGATAAATTTGCAGTAAAGTGTAAGAACAGAGCTGTTTTCACTCCAGATTTCCCCATTATGCGCTACTGTAGTCAGTGAATGCTCGATGTCTGCTTTACTCTGCCTTTCTCTTAGCACCTGGGATTTTAGCTTGAATCCTAAAAAAATAAAGAAGAAAAAGGATTATATGGTGAGGCAGTTATTCCATTCCAGTGGTTCCCCACCTGGACTTTTATCCAGGGATAATCTCTAGTCTGAGTTCAGTGTGTTGTCTCAACAGGTGAATTAAAGTGCCATGAGAAACAGAGGTGATGCCCACCTAGGTATTCTCACAGGCCTGGTTTTTGGTGGTTCATGTGCTCTTGGGATATGTTCAGTGATATTCTCCCCCCAAAATTGTTTCCCCGTGGTTTGTTGTCTATAGAAAGCCAGGAATGGAGTCTAAAAATAGAATTTTCAGTACAAAATTTCAGAATTTCACCCAAGTCTTCTGCCTGTTTCATGAGAGCTTTAAACACTGAAGATCATGGTGCTTCCAGTATCAGGGCGGTGTCCTAATTGTTCATTAATGCTATTAACTCCCTGAATGCAAAAAACCAGGCTTGGAGTGGCCAGTAGGGAAGAGAACTCATTCATTGCTGTTTGTCCTGGCCAGGTACCAGTGTGGACAGCAGTCCATGACTGGGCTGCTCTGTCCACAATTCCCCCAGATGGCAAGAGAGGGGAGAGAAGGATGGAGTGCCCTAGTTTGCACTCTGCTGGGAGGGTCTGCCTTTCTCCAGGGATCTGCCCTCCCTCAACTTCTCAGATTCCAGGATCTGGGGAGGACACCACGGTGTCTCCAGGACCAGCCAGGTCCCTGCCACCCCCAAGGGCAACACAGGAGTCAAGAACTGAACTCACTTTGCCACCACCGTGTTTATGTGGGTCCGCACCAGCCCCAAGTACTGATCAATCTGTGCCTGCAAGAGAGCAAGAGGAGACCCAGTCAACGAGGCAACAACCAGGCAGAGCCACCCAGCCACCCCAAATGCACCCTGCAGACAGACCTACCTGGTACTTGTCATATACAACGGGGAGAGTAAACATAGACACCACAGCTGAGGAGAAAAAAGAGCACAGCGTCATGTTCCTGCAGATCTGAGTCCCCCAGAGGAGAGACCTACTTTGGTGGCAAACACGTTATCCTGCCACTTGGTCAGCTGAGCCGCCAGGGAGCTTTGTATTAAAAATGCACTTTGCTCAAGCCTCCCAAATATGGAATTCCCCGCTGCTCTGGGACTGGGAGCTGCAAAACCATACACTGCAAAGTAGCTGTAGCAGGAGGGACAGCATAAGAGAACAGTGAGTATTTACTGGGAAGGGAAATAAATGTTGCTGGTTGAACTGAGGGGAAGGCATGCCAGGGCATGTTTTGTCTAAGTTGAAATCCGGAGGGAGTTCAAGTTAAAAATAGATTTTTAAAAAGAAATGTTGATTTTTACCCATTATCAGAAGAGTCAGGCCATTGAAGAGGGCTCCCACGTAAGTCAGCAGCCACATTAGTACTGCAAACTAAATTAAAGATGGATCATTACATCACCTCTAGTGCCAGCATAAGAAGAAAGTAGTTGGCTGAACTAGCTAACATGACAGCACATTAGCCTTTTTAATGTGGAAGGGAGTGGTTAAGCCACATTAGTAACTAGGTAGTTTTTCTAGGTGGATAAACCCCACTCTCTGTTCTGCTTTTCACCCTCTCAGCTCAGCTTTCATGTCTATTTAGGGCTTAAATTGCATCCATGTAGGACTCTGCATTGAGAATGGCATAGGCAGATTTCTGCATCCAATTTTTATGATGGCAGGGGTCACCCAAACAGGTTAAACTGGGTACCTTTTTCTAATATTCTTTACTGATTTAGAAGCCTAACATATGTCTGCTCTCTTAATAATCCTCCCTTTGCTCTAAAGGACACCTGCTTGAGTGTAAGGCTAAAAATCAATAGTTATTTCAGCAGGGAGTGAAAGAATATCTTCTTCCATAGTAGGAAATGCCAACAGAGGAAATCCAGATTAACAGAGGGGAACACTGTTTTATAGCAAAGCCAAAGAAAGCATAATGCTGGGATGCTTCTAGAACTGAGGTGGAGCTAAGCTGGTTCTGCCAATTTATACATCCTCTATTACCTATCAGTGCATCCAAATGCCAAATCTCTGAAGTGCTGGAAACAGTTTTTAAATCAAAAAGCAGAGCAGCTTTCATATTTGGAGCTACACAAAATTGGATTTCATGACAACCCTGTCAACATGGGAAGCAGCTCTTTGAAATGTAGACTGATCCTCTAGAGGGGGGTTAAAAATATTTAAAGCAATCCTACTTTTAAAGAATCCACGAGGTCCTGAACGAGAAAGAGTCTCCTCAGCTCTTTGACTGTGCTGTTGACGTATAGCTGGAGACAATCTGTGTATTTCTGGATCTGGTCCTGTGAAAGATTCATCTCCATCTCCAAGTAGGCTCTGCCAGAAACACAGCTCCCGTTACAAACCCAGGAAGTTTCCCCTGCTGTTCACGCTCATACCCATCCACCCCATCATTCCCTCCTTCCCAGACCTCATTTCTTGTGGTGGAGCAAGGTGTTCCCCTCTCTGCAGGCACAGGGTCACCAGGCACACCCTCTCCACCCTGCATGACCCATCTCTCTGGGTGATGGCTGAGCTGGGGCTGTTTGCCTCCAGCCTCGCCCTCTTCCCACGTAGAGCCTGGTCTTGATGGGGTTTCTCTCTTTTTCTCACCCAAAGGGGGATACAAACCCGAGCTGGGAGTTTTCCCCATAAATTTCTGTGCTGTTCTCTGAGCTACGCCCCCCTATCCTGAGTTATTGCTCAGAAGAGACCCAAGTGAAGCAGAAGGAGCAACACCCCAAGAAGATTCTTTTTTAGTGTTGTGTGTGTTTGTAAACCACACCAGTTCCATGGCCTGGTTTACCAACTGGCTGGCACAGCAGGGGAGAAAGGATCACTGTTCCTGTGGAGCAAAACCCCCAGACCCTGTGGAGAGCGGGGAGTACACTGGCACTGGCACCATCACTTAGCTATTGGGTTGCTGGAGAAAATATAAGAGATAGTTTCCCTCTATGCCCAATAGATTTTGCTCAGAAACAATGCTCTTTCCTCTTGCAGGTATGCTGTACTATCACCAGCTCTAAAGAAACCCCTTTTCTCTGCTTAAAATTTCCCGTATCTTCTTGAGAAAAAAAAAAAAAAAAAAAAAAAAAATCCCACGTCTTAGAAGATGACGATTTTTGTGTCATTTCGCTTTCTCTCTCCAGGATCTAAGCCGACAGAACCTTACAACACACGGTGAAAACACTAATATTTTTCATGTTATGAGGGGAAGAGGAAGAGGAAGAGGAAGAAGAAGAAGAAGAAGAAGAAGAAGAAGAAGAAGAAGAAGAGGAAGAAGAAGAAGAAGAAGAAGAAGAAGAAGAAGAAGAAAGAAGAAGAAGAAGAAGAAGAAGAAGAAGAAGAAGAAGAAGAAGAAGAAGAAAGAAGAAGAAAGAAGAAGAAAGAAGAAGAAAGAAGAAGAAGAAAGAAGAAGAAAGAAGAAGAAGGAAGAAGAAGGAAGAAGAAGGAAGAAGAAGGAAGAAGAAGAAGAAGAAGGCGGCAGAAAAGCAGGGCTCGGGCGCCGCTGCAAAGCCACTCACTT
Source organism: Rhadina sibilatrix (assembly GCA_013400275.1). Lineage (NCBI taxonomy): Eukaryota > Metazoa > Chordata > Aves > Passeriformes > Phylloscopidae > Rhadina > Rhadina sibilatrix. The sequence continues at coordinate 76,812 of VWYO01026382.1, read as the reverse complement.
GAAGGGGTGGCCCTCGTCCGTCTTCTGCACGGCCTGTAGGACGGATTTGTAGATTCTGAAGCTGATGGTGGCCGAGAGGCCAGCCAGGGCCAGGTAGGCCACGACGCTGACGACGCTGAACTGGGTCAGGGAGAAGAGCAGCAACAGGAGGCTGCCGAAGACGATGCCCGTCTGCTTGATGTCGCGCCAGTACAACAGGTCGATAGCTGTGGGGAGAAGACCGAATTGTTAAAGGCGGGAGCTGGAAAGGCGTCGCCGTGGGACTCGCGTGGGTCCCGGAGCCCTCACAGGAGGGTGAGGGCAGCAGGGATGTCTCTGCTGGCGGCAGCAGCAGCAACAGGAGCTCCTCAGCAGGAGCTTGAGCGACGCGCCGAGGAAATTGCAACCCATGACCTACTTGAAATCCTTGTTTTCCTCGCGCCTGGGTTAGATAAGATGAGCGAGTATCTCCAACCGCAGCACGGTGGGTGGGTCTCTTGCAGCAGCAAAGGCAAGTGCAAGCTGGGGTTTGTGTTGTTGCTAGGGCTGTATGGAAGATTTCAACCTACCTTGTATTTACTCAGTCTGAAAATTCCGATTTTTTTTTTTTATTTTTTTTCCCCCCCCCACAAGTTCAAATACCAAGTGTTTGATCAAAGCGCTTTCCACTTTTGGTTGTTGATAAACGAGTGAGAAAGTTTGGGGCTAGCCACAATAAACTGCTTTCCCATTCAAAGTTTTGACAATTTACCTTTGTTATAAATTTTGGGAAGGGAAAAGGCTCCTGGTTTTACCACTGCTTGATAGTTCCATGAGTAGGAAACCATTTTTCAGATAAGGCCTTCAAATACTCAATAAATCTCTCTTGCTACTCAATCCAACTGTCTCAGAAATACAGAAAGAAAAAAAAAAAAAAAAAGCTTTCTGCTTGTTATATAACTTCCCCTGTCCATGGGAGGTGCTGGTTAGAACAAAACAAGTGCCTAAGAGCAATTTCAACTAGTGCATTTTTACATTTGTAAAGCAGTTAACTTTTACAGTGTTTTCCACCCACTTTGTATATTTTATTTCAACCTCTCCAGCAAAAAAATGTAGCATCGGAGACAGCCGCTGAAATAGCAAAATATTACAAAAGGATCGTGGAATACACAGTGCACAAAGGTGAATTTAATCTGTTTATACCCACAACCTGTTTCTGAGAGGACTCTTCATCCAGCCAGAGAACGCGCTCATGACAACCTAAACGAAACAGCTTTAATTTCACACACTGCACAAGTCCTCAAGAACAGCTTGAACACACCACCAGCCAAACAGATTTGAGAGATGCCACTTGTCAAATCATTCTGAACAAAGAGTAAATTCAGGAAAAACTGCAATCTGTCAGGAAAAAAAGAACCCAAAAACCACACAGATACTAAAAGAAACAAAATTAATCCAGCCTCTTAGTCCTTATTATCTAATCTCCAAAAATTATGAGTCATCACAGCCTTGTGTTTGCCTTGAGTCAATGAGTTATATTACTCATTACTATTACACATATTAGCCTTGCCTTTACAGATGGGCTTGAGTGCAAAATTTGCTGTTTTATTACTGAGCTCTCCTCTCTTCATGCATCATTCACATCCAATTATATTCTGCATCACTATACACTGGATAATAACCTTTTACTCTTTTTAAGCGTTCAGCACTGGACCTGTGATCATGAGCACAGAGGACTGGATCCTATGGGCTGCATGGAAGCCACGGGACAAGGGACCTTGGTGCCTGTTTTGGGTGCTGATTCCACAAAACAGGGACCAGTCTTTTACAGATATATCCCCACGCCTGCTTCCTGCAGAAACCCCAGGGCAGAGAGGAAAGAAAACTCCAAAATGCAGCCCCAGCATTGTCAGAGCACCTGGATGAGGAGATTTAGCAGCAGACACAGCTGGAGCTCCACAGACTGCTCACAGTGACGAGGTGCTGGAGCACGCAACTCCATCCTTGCAAACCATCCTTACAAAATGGCATCCACAACACAAGCGTGCAGGTTTGGCCATTTTTCATATTCCTTTTCAGTAAAGGTACTTCAAAATCCTGCAGCACAGCAACTGGGTGCTGCCACCACTGAGCATTTGGACAGGAGGTAATATATTTTCTGTAAGAGTGGTGATGCCTTGGTACAGGGTGCCCACAGAAGCTGGGGCTGACCCATCCCTGGAAGTGTTCAAGACCAGGCTGGAAGGGGCTTGGAACAAGTGGAAGGTCTCCCTGCCCATGGCAGGAGGGGTGGGACGAGATGATTTTTAAGGTTCCTTCCAACCCACTCTAAGATTCTGTGATTACTCACAACCTGATATTTTCTGTGCTCAAAAATTACTCTGACAGAGGACAGTACTGGAAATTCATGCAAATCTGCTTAGAGATACTTAAGTTTTCTATCACACAAAACCTCAGCATTAAATGAAATAAGCACAGGTGAGCTGGTGTATGTGGTACATCATCTGCTGATGGCAAAAAAAGGACATGTGCCAGGGGAAAACACTCCCTGGGACACAGGCGGTAGAGAGGCAAAGAAATGAGAACTGAGGCAAAAAAACACAAACTGAACTCCAACAGATTTCCCTGAGTCTATCCCAATTAATTATAAGATCCAAAATGACCAACTAAGCCTTTTTCTTCTAATGATCTTCAAACTCATACTCCTGCAGACTGGCAGTGGGCTGCATTCTTGTGCAGAGAGATGCCAAACTGCATTTTCTCATTCCCCTCAAAAGGGAAGATGCTGAGTTACTCGAGACAGACTTGAACAGGTATGTGTATACCCTGAAAGTCATCTGTTCCTGCCATGGAATGACTGGGATATTTACTCAGCTGTATCAGGTAAGGAAAGGATCAGAGCGAGATGGACAGAGGCCAAGTGACACAGTTCTGGGAACAAGTGCATGCACGAGGGAGGAGATGAAAAAGCATCTGGCCTCTTTCTCCAGCCAAAGGAGACCTGGGAGAGAGGGATTCTGTGTCTTTTAGACCTGAGGCAAATATTCCCATGTGCATGGGAAAAAAAAAAAAAAAAGTGCCAACTGCTAGTTGGAAAATCTCAGCATAGAAAAGGGAAAGACGAGTTCAATGATTTTTACATGGCTCACCCAGTGCCCAGGTCCTGAGAGCACATTCCCCTCACCCACAGCATGCCAGGTCTGTCAGTATTCTCAAGGGCAGGAAGAACATCTGCCTTCTCCTCATCTTCCTCGAAGGGACAGGGAGCTGCAGCACTGCTGCCCTGTTCAGCTGTTCGGGTGGGATTTGATGCTCCTGTAGCCATTCCTCCTCCTCTCCCCTAAGGAGAAGGGCCTGAGCCAAACCCCTTTGCAAAAGGTGATACAGGAGGGAGGTGAACCTCACAGCTCCTTGGGGAGGGAAGGGGAAGAAGAAGAATCCAGAACTAGAAATCAGTGGAGACTTGGGAAGACTTTGGCTGACAGGCCTCAGGAATCTGAGCTGTATCAGTTCCCCTGGAATTCACATGCTGCTAAAAACACCTGAGCTACACCTGTCAGAGCAATGTTTTCTCTTTCTGAAGAAACAGCACTGGGTGAGCTGTGTAAAAATCACTGAACTCTCTCCCTTTTCTATGCTGAGATTTTCTCTGAAGTTGCAGCTTCAGTCACTTCAAAGGCTTTTTACATTATTGGAATGGAGAGAATAGAATAGAATAGAATAGAATAGAATAGAATAGAATAGAATAGAATAGAATAGAATAGAACTGACTATATTCAGTTGGGAGGTACCTACAGCCATCACCTACTCTAACAGCCTGACCAATTCAGGGCTGACCAAATGCTAAAGCATGTTTTTGAGGCCATTTTCCAAATGCCTCTGAAACACTGACAGGTTTGGGGCATTGACACTCTCCCTAGAAGCCAGTTCCAGAGTTTGACCACCCTGTTGGTGAAGAAGTGCTTCCTTGCTGAGACAGTAGTCAAACACATTTTTCTCCTACATTTCCTTACCTAAACAAATCTCCCCTAAAAGCAGAGAGAGGTTTTTGGGTGCAGAATGCCCCAGCTGGGATCCTTTGCCTGGCTTCCTCAGAGTGCCATTTTCTCCTGTAACCATTTACACCCTAGCCAAAGTACCTGTCACATCAGTGTCTGGTGCTGTAGAGACCGAGGGGCAAACGAATGAGAAATTTTCTCATCGACCATCAGGTGAACCCAGACTTGCATCAACCCTCCTCACACCCTTTCTTTTTTATTCTAAACAGGAATTAAAATTAAAGATGAGGTTGTCCACCAATTTTATATGTCTGCTTTGAGTTTTATCTCATCCTATATTCCTGTAAAACTGATTAAGATACCAAACAACTCCTCCCAAACACTCTCTGACCCCATGGGTTTAATGCCTTTCAACAGGTCGCCAGTGCCTGAGCCTTTGCTGAAGGGCAGCTGCCTGTTCCTGCCTGTACCCCTTCCTTGGCATACTGCAGAGGCAACCAGCCAGGCTCAGAGCAGCCTCCCCAGCACACGGGGACGCAGTGGGAATGAGGATGACAGGGCCAGGAGCTGAGCTGGAGCCACAGCTTTCACACACACCCTGCTCTGCAGGGCCACTTGCCAGCACACGCTGGCCCCACGCCCTGCCAGGCTGAGACAGCCTCCAGCTCAGCTCTAAGGTGGGCACAGCATTCCCCAGATAAACTAAAGGACAGGGGATACCTCACAGCATGAATTAACCACATAATAACTGACTGCTTTGGTCAATCAGAAGGGAAAGGATAAAAGGTCCTAGTGCAGTGCAGGGTCCTGCAAGCGACGGGTGTTTAACTGGGAAGGGGACTGTGCGTGCAGGGTGCTGCCCAGACCCCACCACAATGGCACAATTCTGAGCAATGCACACTGAATATTCATGAGGCAGGAGGCTGGTCCGAGGGGCAAACGGGGATGTGTGATGTGCGTGCAATTGGGCAGGGGCTCAGCCAGTTTGGCTAAGCAAGATCCACTTCCGAGAGCCAAAACGCCAACTTCAAACCACCCAGTCTGCAGCGAGGATTTGCAAAAGGGGTTTGGACATTGACATCAGCCTTGGCTTCACTTGAGGGTCAGGCTCCTTCTGTTTTGAAAATCACTGCTGTAAAATCCTGCCCGTGCCCATTAACATGCAGAAGCTGTTCTGCTGTAGCTTTCCATGGTCTCCCTTTAGCCTCCTGGAAGGAGGAAAGCAACATCACTCACTTTGCACTCTTAACAGTACAACTCACCAAAAGCCTGAGTCATTTGTGGAGGTATAAAAGGACTCTGGGTTTTGCCAGAACTGCCTCAGACTCAAAACTATTTGCATTTATTAAGGAAGACTTACCAGCCATCTTTAAGACAGCAGTGCTGCGGGTCACTGCCACTGCCTTTGAAGAACTTTTCTGGAGAAGCGTGCCTGATGAGCTGTTTATCTGCAAGTGTCGCCTGCTTGAGCTTTTTAACTCACAGCAGATCTTGCAAAATGTTACTCAAGTAGTCTTCTAGTTGCTAGATTTTTCAAGGGTGCCAAAACCAGTCATACTTTATGGCAGAACCTCCTCTGACTAAACTAATGGGGTCCTGCACTCGGGGCCAAGTCACAGACTAGCAAAGGTGAACTCTATGGTACAAGAAACCACCTGTTAACATGAACAGCTGGTAAATACCCATGTTTGTGGGGCAAGCTAAAATTAACCTCACAAATATAAGAAACAGCAGCAGCAGGCAGTGCTTGTGGCAGCAAGTAATGGCTCACTAGTGCCTAAAAGCTCCCACAGCTCTCACCACGGCTTGCAGCAGAAAATGTTTCTGCTCCTCAGTGTTCGGTATCAAAAAAGCCAGAAGACAGATGTAGGGGCTGAAAAATGCAGTGCCAAGGTAGACTGATTAAAAATGCTCCTGAATCCATTTTTGTTAGGGTCTGGAAACACTGGGTTTTCATGGTCCCCAGAAGCCTGGTGGTCTGAGGCAGCTGCAGGCTCAGCCTCCTAAGCAGAGATCCCAGAGGGAGAATAGAGGATCCAAAACAACCTGTAGCTAAAATGTCCTCCTGCATGGTTATGTTCTCCAAAAATGCTTCTATAGGAAAAATGGGGATCTTTCAATTCCATATCTCAAAGAGAGCATTTTAGAATGGAAATTAATGATCAACCAAGCAGAGACTGGACAATTCAAATCTTCCACAGCTTCTCCTCTGAAAATCTCTGTTCTCTCCTTCTGACTTTCCAAGTTTTTCCTCTACTGCAATAACTGTGTGAAAAATGAACATGCAAAAAGCAGCATTTACATGGAAGTTAGTACAAAAAAGTGTAAGCAAACCCCCCTGGTACCCAGCTTCAAATGAAGCCCATGGGCCTTGATAATTATATAAAAGGTTGTATGCTCTGTACTACACTGCTAGCACCTTTGGAAGGGATCAAGCTGCCCTTCCCATCATGGAGGTACTACCAGGCCTGCTTTGGAAGTAAAATCAATAGGTTGTACTGCTTCACTCCCCATCTAGTAATATTTTTAAGAGAAGTGAGAAAAACCTCTCTGTACACAGCATTTACTTCTGTACACTGTGTAATATTACATTTTCATAAATATAAATGAATTCATAAGACGTTTATCAGACCTTCTGGGAGTGAAAAAAACCCAAGAAACACAATTTAAGAAAAACAACCTTGTTTATAGCGCTGTCCCAAAAGTATTTGCCAACAAATGAGACAATGCTGTAGGTTTTGAGTAGAAATAAATACTGCTCTGGCTCAAAGCAAGCCCAGGTTTTTGCAGGTTTAACCACAGGCTGCAGGACCAACCTTTCCTTTTCCTCTCCAATGAAGGATCCAGTGTGGACACTGCTCCCCTCCCCACAACAGATTTGGTTCTAATGTAATACAGATGGATACACAGTTTAATGAGCAGCCTGCTGCCTTCAGGAGACTGCTGTGATGAACAGCAGAGCCAAGAGAGAGTATCTGTGCTGTTTCATGAGGCATATCTCCTGATCCTTCATCTCCAGCCTTGAGCAATGGCTCATCTCTCTCCATACCTCCATACCTCTTCATATCTCTACCTCTTGCACACACTCTGACCATTAACTTCCTGTTCCCGGTTCAGCTTTATAACTTTATCATCCACCTATTTCAAGGTTTAACTTGAAAGTTCAGACCTTCTTAGTCCCCAGAGTTTGGTAAGAGGCGACCTGGAACAAGAATAGGATCAGGGAAAAGGAAAACCTTGATACAGGATGACCTCCATGTTATATCCTACAACATCTGCAAGACCAAGATGTGAGCAAAGAAGTATTGATGGATTGCCTTATGTGAGGCACCAGAGTAGGCTTGGGTGGACAGGAGAGGACTGGCAGTAAAAGAGGATTGTCAGTAAAAAATCAACCCTACAACCACACCACACACGAATCTATTGTAGCATTTATTATCTTTAATTATTAATTATTATGGGATTGGTGCTGCTAGTAATGATTACGCTGTTGTTATTTTCATGTCCACTTGAGAGATGCTTTAAGACCAGGATGGAGCACAGCAGCAGGAGCAACACACAATTCCTGCTCATCAAACTGTATCACTGCCTGCCTGGGCCAGTTTCTGTGGAGGATCTTATGGCTCTCACCTTATGTGGGCAGCAACCAAGGAGATCAAGCAGAGTCCCTGAATACAGGCTCTGAGTGCACATAATGCTGTGGATATCTTAAGATTTTCCCTGGACCAAAGGAATCGATCAGGACTCCCTCTAAGACTCTATCCAAACATTCAAAAATCTGCAGATTTTCAAAATGAGTGCTTCAGACCTATGTTATTTATAATTAAATATGATGTGGAGAAAGTAGCTCTTCTGATGTCATAAAAGCCCCACCAGAACTCACTTCCCAGAGGTCTAATGAAAACAAAAGCAGCCCTCCAATACTGCCTTCACCTACTGCCCCCCACCATCATCCTCTTAATGGAATTTAAACTAATCCTCAGGAAATACCTCACTATACTTACTTTGGGGGAATTTTCATCTTGTTCTGGCAATGAAAGAATATTGTCCATCAGTTCTTAAAAGACATGGCTCTGAGCAACCTGATCTGGTGGAAGGTGTCCCTGTCCATGGTTGGAGGTTGGAACTGGGTGGTCTTTAAGGTCCCTTCCATCCCAAACCATTCTGTGATTCTGTGGTGGCACAGAAGGTGTGCAGAGCACATTTTCTCACTGATTTTTTTTTTTTTTAACCATTAACAGGAATGTGCTGGAATAAGAATTGATACAATTTCTGCATCAGGGCCAGGAAAAGAAAAAAAAAGAAAGAAAAAAAAAGCAAATCTGAAAGTGGTAAACAATCTTGACAAATTCCCTTCAAACTTTACAGGATATCATCTGTGAAATTAGGAAATAAACTCCCCATAATTTGGTATAGTTTTATGAAACTATGAGCTAAATTGGTTACAGATGGTGGGAGTTGGTACCAAGGGTTTTAGCCCTACCAAGATCCAACATAAGACCCAAATACTGGGGCAGATCTTTATCAAGTGGATCCCAGCTGAGAGATCAGCCCACAATATTTTCAGTGAAGCACTGAAGGTACCAACTGGCTGAAGTTTCATTCTCATTATAAAGCTGTAATTAGGCAGACTTCACAACTGTCAATAAGATTACAGATCAACAGCATGCAACTGTATTATTGCCATCGAAATTCTTTATCTGTCTTAAAGTGAGGAACATCACCACGAACAGCTGCTGCAGCATCCCATCACCCTTTGGAAACCAATGGGTGTATCAGTCAAGTAAGGAAGCTGGCTCTCTGAAAACAGCTGCCAAGAAAACAATAATCAATAACTGCAGTCCCAGCAGAATTATGTCAATCAGATGGACTTGATGAAGTCTGCAGTCCTTTCCCACATTACGTTATAATTACAGTGTGGGTAATCTTTAGGATCATTTCTATGAACACCTCATGGGCCTGGGTCTCTGGATCTTTACATTTTTCTTTTTTAGTAAGTCTTGCAGAAGAGTGAAGCTGCAGGAGCAAACCTGACACTTATGACCAGCTGGCGTGTAGAAGGAAGAGTGGAAAAGGGAATATTCAGGAGGACCAGTGCACTGACACCAAACAACTCCTCCAAGCTGGGGTGCAAACTTGGGCACCCATCTGAGATCTCTTCTCTGTGGTGCCCAGTGACAGGACCTGGGGGAATGGCTGGAGCTGTGTCAAGGGAGGTTTAGATTGGATATCAGGAAAAGGTTCTTCACCCAAAGGGTGGTTGGGCACTGAACAGGTTCCCCAGGGCAGTGGTCACAGCACCAAACCTGACAGAGCTCAAGGAATGTTTGGACAATGCTCTCAGGCAGAGGGTGGGATTGTTGGGGTGTCCTGAGCAGGACCAGAAATTGGACTTTGACAAACCTTGACCCTCCCAACTCAGGATATTCAATGGTTTTATGTCCTTCCTAATCCAGAGAACCTCTCTAGCAGGGTGTGAACCTGTGTCCTGCTGAGGTGAGCTGAGTCCCTGGGGAAGCCATGGTGACCTGCTCCTTCACCTGAAGCTGGAGGCTGCCCTCGCCCAGCAGCTCCCAGTGGGAAGCTGCACACTGTCACACTCTTGTGTCACACACATGGCTGGCACAGGCTATAGGCTGCTCCTCCAAGGCCCACAGCCACCAGCACGCCCAGGGGGGACATTTCTCCTCACACTCATGCATTATGCATGGCTCCATCCCAGCCTGCTTCAAATGCATCACCTTGCAGTGCGGAGATGACTTGGGCGTGGAAGTCACTGCAATTCCCCAAAGCCACCCATGTTAATATTCTGAGAATTACTGTCCTGCTCACCCAAACCTGGATCATGAGCTACCTTTGCTCTAATCCTGCTCTACCTGCAGGATGGGCAGGTAAAACCCAGTATTTCTAAGAGTATGCAGCAGCAACAGCTGATTCACAGCAAGGGAAAACAACAGCACCTCGAATGAGTGAGGCAAAGCCAAAGCTTCACCGAAGGGTCTTTGCAGCTTCTCATCATCCCCACCCAATTTTGCACCACTAAGTGCTGTAAGTGACAAGTACTATAAGATCAGTTCAATGCTACAGCTAGTTGCAGGCTTGGTTGTTGAGCTAATCAAAACTTTTGTTAACCTCATTGTTGAATCTCCATAATTTCCATAAAAATATGCTCTGTATTTACTGAGGTTTCTCTCTGCATCTGTTACACTCACAGACACATTCCAGACTTTTCAGGGAGGAACCATAATTCCATTGACAACCAAGCTGGCAAAATTACACAACTCCAGATTTGCACAAAACTGATATTCCAGGTTGAGACAGAGACAACATGAATAATAGATACTAAAGGAATCAATGAATCGTCTTTAGTCTTCCTTCTCCTGAATTTTAAATTTCCTCTATTTTATCTGGGACTGATCAAAGAATTTTGATGACAGAAATAATATTCTATGGCTATTTCATGTTTTTTGCAGGATCATTTTGGAATCATAAAGCACCACTCAAGAAAAAGAAAGAAAATATGCAAATGCTGTGGAAGTGAGGCAAATGATTTATTTTAACTGCGTTGATTTTTTCAGACCTGGGAATTTTTTTTCAAATCAGCATGGGACATACTGTACCATTCAATTTTCATCAAATCTACCCCACTTTCAAAAAGGAAAGCACTGAAGGAGAGAAACCCCACTATTACTATTAATTAATAATTAAACAATAGCAGCATGCCCTTCATTATTCCCCTTTTTAAAATTATGATTTTTTTTTTTCTGATGAGAAGGAAAATACTCAGTTTGGTTCTAAAAACAGGTGGTTCAGCAATCTGACTCAGCAAGTCAATGCTTTTATAAGAATCAGCAAAATACTGAGTATTTTTGAAGAAAATCCCAAACCCCACCCTAGGAGGAAGTTCACCTGCAAAGCTCAGATGAAAAGACCCTGAAGTTTGTGACTCTCTTATATGCATCCCACAAACGCATGGAAAACCCTTGCCCTTCATTTCTGCTGCTGGAGCCTGGCATTTAACAGGTGCATCTGTTTACTTTCCAGCTACTCCTCTTCCTTAAAGAAAAAAAAAAAACAACAAAACCCTCAGTTCCTAAATACAATTAGATGCTGAATCGAGATTGCAAAAATATCAAGCTCCCTAGAGACACGCGTCTGAAAGGTCTCTCCATCCCCACCCCTCCCCAAAAACAAACACTTCAGGAAGGTTTTCCAGCTTCTGTTGCATCGAGCTGCATTTACGAAACTATGTCTGCAAGGATCCTGGAACCTTTAATGAGATGATGCTATGGAGTAATCTCTCTCCCAGGGACCCTGCTGTGAGCATCAGCACCACGAACTGACTATTCAGCGTAAACATGCACCTTAAAATTAAAAAAAAAAAATAAAATAAATAAAAATACATCGGAACAAAGCCTGCCCGAAGCAGCCCCAGCCTGCCCGGCAGGATCAGCCGCTAGCTTCTTCTCCCTCTAATCTGCCCACCGAGCAGCGTCACAGAGACTGCCTTTTATCAAAACAAAGGCTGGATGCTGGCTGGGAAGTGTGAAGCCGACTAAAAATGGCTGAAAAGCTGTCCAAGGCACCCGGGAAGGTGGCCAGCCCCACCCAGCGCAGACACCGACCCGCTCAGAATACGCTGAAAATCAGCCCAAAAGGGAGATGCCATTGTTCCCTTCGCCTACGCGGCAGCGCGACAACATCACCGCAATATTTTACCCCCACCGAACGAGTGTTCGGGAGCATAATGAAAGGATTATTGTGTGGTTGTTTGTTTTTTTTATTAAAAAAAAAAACCAACAACAACAAAACAATCGCAGAGTAAAGTAAGAAGCGGGGGGCCATCCCCGGCTCTGTCGCCCTCCTCGCCGAAGCTGCGTTTTCTTTGTGTGCCACAAGGCTAAGCCCGGCTCTGGGTGTGTCCGTGGGCAGGAGGCACCCAGGAGCCCCAACGCCACCACCTCCAAGCCTGGCCAGCCCCAGCGGGCACCGAGGCACCGTCACCCGGCTTCCCTTAAAGCCCGAAAGGCAGGAAACCATGCCAGCGCTATCCCGGCGGAGAGAGTCGAGGATGAGGAATGACGCCGCTAAGGGCAAGGGCGGATGCTTTGGGAATGAGCTGTGAGGTGGGAAGGGAGGACCTGTATCCTGGATGCTTTCAGGGTGAGACACCTGGGGATGGGAGAAACGCATTCCAAGAACAGAAATAGGGGGGCTTTCGAGCTTTCTCTCTTAAATCACCCCCCCCCCCCCCAAAAAAAAAAAAGCCTCGCGGGGAGGGAGAGGAAAAACAGCATGCAAAGGCCCACAGGTGAACAATGCAAAAAAAAAA
>VWYO01026382.1:12721-64456 GCA_013400275.1 Rhadina sibilatrix | reverse complement strand
TTTTCTTTTCTTCTTTTCTTTTTTCCTGTGAAGGCCAAATCTCAATCCCTCCACGTTTTCATGCCTCCCTCTCCTCTGCCCAGCTGGGTGGGGTCGGGGAGCAGGCAGCAAAATAAACAAGGTCAGGATCCAAGCCTTGCAGAGCAACCCCTATTTTGCTGGTTTTTTTTCGGGTGGCCCGTGTGGCCTCCATGCCAAGCCCTGCCACGCCAGGATGCTGAGGACTCCCAGCTGCACCAGGTTTGGGCATACAGGGAACGAGTGCTGCCTCCTCTCATTGCCCAAAATTCTGCATAAATCAGGATTTGAGGTGTAAGAGTGCAGGAATACAGGATAATTTGTGAAAGGCCCACTAATAGCTGAATTTTAACATGAGCCCCACCACTCCTTCCCTAGCAGGACACAGTCTCTGCCTCAGTTTCCCCACCAATAAACTATTATCAATAGCCTTGCAGAGACACTGTGGCCATGCAATGGTCACACTTGGCAAACACTGGGAAAGAAAATCCTCTGCCACTCAATCTGTTTGCATTTCCAGATTTTGGGGTGGCCAGTAATATTAGGGAACTCCCCAAAAAGTCACCCTATTTCACTGAAGAGTGACCAGTATATCAGACGATGTCCAGTCATTTTGGGCAGAATGACCCCAGCTGAGCACCTCTCAGCTCGGAGGCTGGATTTAAACCTTTAGATCATGACAGTTCATGAAATAATTTCACTTTAGCTGTGTTTTACTGATTTTTGCCTTTTTGTGGGAACAAACACCAACACAGACACAGTGGGTCACATACTCATCAGCATGGNGCCTCCTCTGCCATGCAGTCCTAGCATGCAACACCAGAACAGATAGAATACCCTGACATTTCCAGTTGCTCCAAAGACAGTCCATCTTGGTGGAATCGGCACTGGCTTGCATCTCGGAGAGCTGGGGGGGATCGGCGGTGCTGTCGGTCGGAGGGCACTGCGTTAGCAGTCAGGCATTCCCGAGCATGGGTGGGTTGGTGGGTAGCGCTGCCGTCTCCCCGCCCGGCTCCGGACTGATGCTGTAAGCAGCACAGGCGGAGGGGGAGGGCATATTGTACGCGCTGCGGTCTCCACTGCAGCAAATCAGCAGTGTGATGTGGTTGCCCTAGGGAGCAGGCTCCTTTGAAAAGGGGATGCGGTCCCTTTTCAAATCAAAAGGCTTGCGCTCGGGCGGCTTAGCCTGCTAAGCCATGGAAATGGTTAAGGCAACCTGATGGCGAAGAAATAAAAANACAGGGAACGAGTGCTGCCTCCTCTCATTGCCCAAAATTCTGCATAAATCAGGATTTGAGGTGTAAGAGTGCAGGAATACAGGATAATTTGTGAAAGGCCCACTAATAGCTGAATTTTAACATGAGCCCCACCACTCCTTCCCTAGCAGGACACAGTCTCTGCCTCAGTTTCCCCACCAATAAACTATTATCAATAGACTTGCAGAGACACCGTGGCCATGCAATGGTCACACTTGGCAAACACTGGGAAAGAAAATCCTCTGCCACTCAACCTGTTTGCATTTCCAGATTTTGGGGTGGCCAGTAATATTAGGGAACTCCCCAAAAAGTCACCCTATTTCACTGAAGAGTGACCAGTATATCAGACGATGTCCAGTCATTTTGGGCAGAATGACCCCAGCTGAGCACCTCTCAGCTCGGAGGCTGGATTTAAACCTTTAGATCATGACAGTTCATGAAATAATTTCACTTTAGCTGTGTTTTACTGATTTTTGCCTTTTTGTGGGAACAAACACCAACACAGACACAGTGGGTCACATACTCATCAGCATGGGGAATGGAGTTTGAACCTCTCTGCTCTTTTGGCTCCAAAAATAAAAGGTCTTTAATACCTGAGTTAACAGAGATCTCCTCCAACTGGCACTAGTAGGTCACTTATCCTTCCCTCAGGTAACTCATCTTATAGAAGAAAGCCAAAATTTAAGGAGATTCACCATAGTATTATCTTACTTTTTACCTAGGAAACTCTGTTGGGATTACAGAGGCCAACAGCTATTGTTCATGTTTATAAACCATCCCTGCCATCCCCAAAAACACTTGCTTAGGCTTGAACCCAGTATCTTCATTCCCATAACAGGGAAATCCTTTATTAACTGGGGCAGAACTGGCTTCAGCTGTCATTGCATATAGTAAGATTAAACCATCTATGATTTTACAAATCTGGATTTTGTGTTCTTCCTGGCTTTGTTAAAAAGAAAAAAAAAAAAAAAAAGGGAAGAAAGAGGTTGGCAAGGGACGATTTCTAAGCATGGACTAATTGGTTTAGACACTTTGCAAGAGCAGAAAATATCACTATTGATACATTTTGCCCTGCAAACTCTTTGCAGCTCTCCAGTAGGGTTCCCAGCACCAAATCATAATATGAAGTGTTTACGAGCAGTGTGTATAAAACAGAGACATAATTCACATAAAACTTCTGCATCCCTGTCCCTGGAACAGCCACGGACACCCTAACCATGGTGCATAGGTCAAAGTCATGGCTCCTGGGTGTGTACCACCAGCAACATAGCAGTGAGAAGGCAAAAGATCTCTGTCTGGTCTCACTGTAACCCAAATCTCTCAGCCAAGTATGAAGGACGAATTCCCTTTGGACAGAAGAGTGGTCCATGTACATTTAACATCTCACTAATGATTTCTCCTTGCCTTCATTGTTGGTAGAATTTTTTTCTTGCCTCAGGCTTGATGTCTCCATTTCCTCTTTCCAGCTACCAAAATGAACCAAACTATCAGCCTTCCTGTTTAAATTCTTACTCCCCTTTGGAAAAGTGTCTCTTCAGATCTGGCCCATGTGATTGGAGTCTCCCACACTACTTCCAGAACTATTTTAATCCGCAGGCACCAGAACCCATCGCTTTACCAGCAGTAACAAGAACACTGCATTTCTGTCAGAAACAGAGCTGGACTGCAACAGTGAGATGAAGACACTTAGAAAATGCACAAGGGCTAAGAAGAGCTTCCAGTCTGCACTCACTTGTCCCAGGACCTGAGGCAGGTGGGGGACAGGAGCAACTCTTATGTGTGACTACAGAACTTGCACAAAATCCCAATCAGTGCTGGGTGGATCCAGCACTAAAATGGCCATTGATAAAAAAAAATGCATTTCCACAATGAGATTTTAAATTGCATTCAGTAAGTAGTGAGCCAGAATTCAGGACTAAGCACTTGGCCATCAATCCCAAGGTTAAGAACTGCTTCTTTGACACAGAACTAAACCAAGACCAGGCTGGAAGGCACAAATAAACATTGCAATGCCTGGATCTTGAAAGGGTGAGACATGCACAGAGGTCTTGGCATCAGCTGCAGGAAAGTTTGGTGTTGCAGGACAGCTTTCCTGTGATCATGAATAGGAGCAGGATGAAAAGCAGTAAGTGGAATTTGCTTCCCTTCAGAGCATTGTCCATTGGAAGCCTCCCTGTGCGTGTTACTGAAATTATTACAGATCCCAAGATGTGTTAGTGAGGTCACATAAAACTCAGTGTTGAAGGCACAACCACAAGCCAAGAGGGTTCATCAACTCTTGCCTGTTACGTAGCTCTGCTGGAGATAATGACCTGTGTGTGCAGGATGTGTGGGGTAAGGACTCAGAAAAATAAAGTTACCCATGGGATCATTGCAGGAAACCACTGGCCAAGGGAACACATTGCTGTCTGCCTCATTTCTTTTCATGCCTCCAACTCCAGCTGAGATCTCAGACTCGTAGAATCATAGAATGATTTGGGCTGGAAGGGACCTTAAAGGCCATCTAGTGCCAAACCCTTTGCCCATGGGCAGGGATGCCATCCACTAGACAAAGTTTCTTAAAGTATTCATCCAGTCTGGCCTTGAACAATTCCAGGCACGGGGCATCCACCTCTGGCTGGCCAAATGAGACTGTAGCTCTGCAGAGGACAGGGACACCCTGCCATGGTGTGTGGCCACTAGGGTTGTGGCCCTTGCAGGGACACAGGAAATCCTGCACCAGGACTGGTGCTCCAGCCCTGCCACGCCTCCCTCCAGAGGTCCTTCTGCAGTGACCCAACCCACCTGTGCACCACTGATGAGCTCTGAAGAGGTCAGAGTCAGCAACATTTAAGGCTTTTTAGGCAAATATACTGGCGTGGACCATAACAGTCAATAAAAGCACAGAAGCACCCACTGTTCTACCACAGGAACTGAACTTTGGGGTCGTCCCTTAACAACCCTGCTGGAGGGCAGGGGTGGAAGCCAGCTGGTTTCAGTCGGTTTCAAAGATTATTTAAAGATTAAAAATCCAAAGACAGAGCTGAAACCACTGTCTGGAGTGCAGTGACTTTGAAGGCACTTTGGACTGACTCCATTTTCCTGCATCACTCCACGTCAAGGCTCCGTGGGACACATTGAGGGCAGCGCCAGATCTGCAACGTGGTGCTGAAAGATCCTGACACTTAGCACTTCAGGAGAACAATAGCATTGAGGGAGATCATTTGGGTTATTTTTCTAAGCTAATTTGTTCTTAGCATTAGCAACAAAAATAGAGAGGATGCTATTTTAAAAGTTGCATTAATAATGTCTCGAAGCTCTAAAGAGCAACAGGGAATTTTTGCCTGAGCACTCCAAGCAAGGGCAGCCAGCAATTACATTTTCGTGAGGAGGCTGTCAATAGCAGAAGGATGGGCCAAATCCTGGCTCTGCTCTCATCCTTTTCACTGTCTTGTGCTCATTCTTGCACATTTTCTGGTCTGCAGAGCTGCTCAGAGGCAGCACGAATGGCAAGGCCATGAGCTGGGAGATGCTGATGGCTGTTTCAGGTCCATCACTTCTCACAGTGCAGGAAGCACATAAACAGCTCTGTCCTTGCTGTCTTTTGCCCCAGGTCTTTGCTACTTTCTCTTAGAAGATGTAATGCAGTGATGAATTGCCTTTTTTCTCAGCTCTTCAGACCACAAAAGGAATCAATAAGCTGGTAAAAAAAGACAATATGGTCTTAAACTGGCAGAATTAAAGTTGGAAGCTGAACAATCACAACAAAAGAAGCCCCACGTCCTGGCATGTGACATAATGTTCCAGCCTCTCTGCAATTTCTTTTTAAGTCTTGAAATGCCTGGATTTATAGGGGGTTTTTTTAATCATCAGTCAAAATATTTGGGTTGTTTGCAAGGACAAGAAGTGTGATTTTGAGACGTGCTAAGCTTCTGCTCTGTTGCCTCTGTTTCTGCTCAGCAAAATTGTTCTTCATACCCATCTTTGCTCAAAGGCTGAGATTATAGATGTGTATATATACATATATATGGAAATATCTAATCATGGAAATGTAAATTTTAAGGGACTTTAAAGATCATCCAGTGCCCAACCCCTGCTATGGGCGGGGACACCTTCCACTAGACCAGGTTGGTCAGAGCTCCATCCAATCTGGCCTTGGACACTTCAGGGATGGGGCAGCCACAGCTTCTCTGGGCAACCTGTGCCAGGGCCTCACCAGCTTCATAGGGAAGATTTTCTTCCCAACATCTAATCCAAACCTGCCTGCTTCTCCTCTCTCTTATCACCCCATGCCCTTGTCCAAAATCCCTCTCCAGCTCTCTTGTGAGCCTCCTTTAGGCACTGGAAGGTGCTCTGAGGTCTCCCCTTCTCTTCTCCAGGTTCAAGAGTCCCAACTGTCTAATGAGGACTGTATAACAACTACATATCTGTAAATAACCATATATAACTGCATAATAACCATATTTGTGTGTAATAAGACCTTATTATTGTAAGATTTTCAGCAACAAGCCAGTGACACGAGCCAAATGAGGGGGTGGAAAGACCCAGGTCAGACAAGCTTTGTGCTTGCTTCCTTCCCTGGGAACGAGGTGGCCTTTCCTTGAATCCTAGTAAATGAGCCCTTTAGGGGGAACTCCTTAGATTCAGTGGTGTTGTTAAGAAGCAATTTTGGGTTTTGAGCCTCTGATGTGCCTCAGTGAACACTGCACAGACCTACTTCAGCAGCCATCCCAGAGATGGCTGGGACTCCTGTGGTGCCATTTGAGCTCCCTGATTACTGCAGGCAGCAGCTCAACTAACACATAACAATCAGTTTTGATTTACTCCTGGTTCTTCAGAAGTGGATAATTTCTCTTGGTTCTTTAATGTTATTTTTGAACTGTGAGGTTCATAGAAATAAAGGCTCTATTCCTGCCATTGACCTAGAAAAGTCTTTTGATTCTTTCCAGTGGGACTGCTTTATTCAGTTGCTGGGAACCTTAAAATCATGAGTTTCTCTCCTCTGGGGGAGGTAGTTGCACATCTTCATTCCTCCTTTAAGATTTGATCAGTAAAGCTGAAGAGACCCTAAAACCCTCTCTGACCTCCTGCACTCCCCCATTACAAAGGGAAGTGCTTGCAGTTTATTCCCATTTTCAAGCCTTCTGTTTTTAAGCCCGTGCTGTGAAATTTTTCTCTCCTACAGCACTGCTGGTGCTGCAGCTGGCATTATTAATTCCATTTCATTAACTGATCTCCTTAATGTACTGGAAGACAAAAGAAAAGACAGTCCTGAGACCACAGCGTGGCTGAGCCTCAGGAGATCTCTGTTCAGTCCCCACGTCTGCCACAGGCTTCCTTCGTGACCTTGGGAATCATCTCTCTGAGGTCTCCGGGTCTGCTTGGTCTATTTAAATTTGGGGCATCGTCTGCTTTTTGAGCTTTGCTTCTGCAGCACCCAGCACAACATCTGTGGCTCCAACAAAGCAGCCTCGCTCATTTTTTTTGCAACACAACTTGCAAGGCTGGTGTTACTGGCTGCCATTCTTGGAGCAGGGGAGACCAAGCAAGGCTGTAAAGATGAAACTGCTCCTGGGAATGGTGAAGTCCTGCCTGGCGGTGTGTAAGGGGCACAGGGGACTCTCCCCTTTGGCCAAGCATGCCCCAAAGAGATGATGATGATGCATTTTTAGCAAATTCTTGAAGCAAGGTCTAGTATCCAGTGCCTGAGCTGGGGAAATGAGGCTGTGCCGCATGGCTGTGCCACAAGCCACCAGGGAGAAGTCCTGCCCTGCCCTTTGCTCCTCTGCACATCCAAGTCCTGAGCTCAGGCAGCTCTGGTGCAATCCCACAAAAATGCCAAAGCTTTGCTTCCAGCTTGCGCGGCCGTGCTTTGCTCTGGCTCTGCTGGGATCAGACCCAAATTTTGAAGCTCCGGGTGCTGATTCAGAGGTTGGGATGCTCTGCCCAAGTGCAAAATGCAACTACAGATTTTGCAAATGTGACTGCAAATTAAACCAATAGCCTGTAGGCAGAAGCTCACGAGACTGAGGCTACATTTGCAGCACTGCCACAAGCCCTTAATTAAGTTTGGGATGCTCATAAGCAGCCAGGGGTGCTTGAGAATGAGCTGGGGTTTGCAGCATTTCTGTTGGCTCCACTGCTCCTGTACCTGGCACTCCTGCTGCCAGCACAGTTCAGGCCAGGGGAGAAGGTGCAGAATGATTTAATGTAGATCAAGCCCCCTTCCCCAATTTCAGATGCTCCCCAAAATTAATATTCTTTGGGAAGAGATACTCCCCAGAAAGGCCTGAGCTTCTCACCATGCTGGAGAGCTGCTTCAAGCATCTCACCACGGGCATCTTTACATTCCCCCACCCCGCCCTGCAGGGAGGATAAAAGGCATTAGTGCTGGAGGTGTGTGGATACTGCAGCCGTGCACCGGCTGGGCCGGCACACAATTGTCATGGCAACGCCAGCTTTCCCTGGAAAACAGAAGCAAATCACTGACACACTGCTGGATTCAACAGCCTGCTCCATGGATGAGAGACACCTGGGTACCAAGATGCCCTCTGCAAAGAGACAGCTCCAATCATACCCAGCCTGGGAAGCTGGCTGTTAATGTGGGAAAATCCTGGCTGAGGTTGCAGAGAAATGGAGGGCAGGTTGGACAGGGGAGGGTGAAGAAGCAGCTGCTCCTGTCCCCGAGCAAACACAGCCTAAAGTGCTTGCAAAAGTGATGGAAGAGGCAGTGTGGCTGCTTATTGCAGCAATGCCAGCAGTGCTGCCTGGCACAAAGTAGGGGGGGAAAGAACCCAAAAGGAGCAGTGAAGGTGATAAAATAGTGATGTGTAAGGCAAAAGTGCCAGTGCAAGGCTGTGAGAAGGGGAAAACAAGGGCAGGGTTCTGTTGGGAGTCCGTGTGGGCACTGGCTGGAGAAATGCTTTGGACGGCGAAGCAGCACTCTGACTTTTAAATGTTATTATGGGCCTCTAGGGCAATTGGAAGAATTAGATCAGGAAATGATGTGCCAGGAGTGCTGGCTGAAAAGTGGTCAGAGTTATGTTTGCTGGGGAAAAAAAACAGGGAAAATGGTTTTGTGTGGCATTTTAGGACATCGGCTGGAAGTGAAGCAACACAGAAAAGCAGAAATGGTTTGAGTAGTGCATGGCTGGCCCTGCCCCAGCACATCCCCTCACCTGGGGCAGAGGGAAGAGGACAGATCATATGTATACATCTTATGGAAGATACCATAAGCAAGGTCAAGCAAGCTTCCAGCATCCAATCAGCAGAATATGCCATGAAAATCCACACCCTGGAGCTAGCTCATTAGGAACTTAAGATCAGTCATCCCTAAAACCAGTTATCTTATGCTAACAGATGCAAAATGGGGAAAATGAGAAGAAAAAAAGAATGCAGAACTCGGCTGAACCCACTGAATTTGTGGAAATGAGTTTCTCTCTGAAGAGCAGATCCTATCTCTGAGCACTTGACTATCATATAACCTCGCTCCCTCTCTGCACACAGTGAGAAAGTCCTGATTTGGATGCTGACATCAAGTATCTGAGAAAAGACAATTTAATTTCCCACTCTCAAGGCTAAAGGATTAAAGATGGATCAGCAAAACTATTTCACATTTAGAAAACCAAACGAAAAAGCCTGAGGAACTCAGATTTCCCCAAAGATACTGTTAAACACCACAAACCACATTTTCCCAATTGCTTCTGCAGAAGGACTGATACCTTTCTATCCTGGGATGAGTGTGAGCAAAATGGAAGGTATTGGGTGGATTTGAATATGTACATGAAAAACAGAATTATTTTTCCATATTTTTCAATTAATAAGTAGCTTGAAAGTCCACTGGACAAGACTAAACAAGGGAAGGTGTTTTCCTTATTGACAGCACATTTAACCACTCTGCTGTGATAACAGCACGTGGATGTGGTAGAAGCATCAGGAATTTCAGGACAACTGCAGATTTGCAGAGATACAGAAATATTTGTATCCCAGGGCACTGCACAAGAGCAGTGTGAGGTGGAAGGAAGCATACTGCATATTCTGCAGGAATAGTGAATTCCCTTGCAACAGGTTTGGCTTTTGCAGAAATGGGTGATTTCCAAAGAGAACAGTAAAATAGATCTGGGCAAGGTTCGCAGAAGGTCTGCTGGGATTTCAGAGCTGCTTTAAGTGTTTCCCTCCTTGAGAATATTGAAGTGCATGGGGCTTTGATGAAACTCCCTGACTGAGACAGGTACCACCAAATACCTCATTGTATTACATCAGTTTGTTCATTCTTAATAAATCCACCCAGGCATCCAAAGCACAATATCCCTTGTGTCCCATGTGAGGTTCTTGAATTTCAAATGCCAGGTACTTAAAATTAATGACTTGCTGATGAATCAGAGACAAACCATAATGGTATGACATGAATTTCAAATTATTATAAATTTGAGAAAACCACAATCTTATTTTGGTTTGCAAGCCAAAAAAACCCAGACCTCACACTCAATTGTTCTGGATGAACCTCCTCTTTCACAGGTGCAGTAGATGTGATCAGCTCTTGCTGAATTCTGGGCAGGACTCTGAGTCTAGCTGGTCCTAAGCACCTGTGGGGCTGGGCTTTGGAAAGCTCAGCCTCTGAGTACCTCCAGTTGAAGCTGAGACACACTAGCCCTCAAGATTTGGATGAATAATACTGGGGGCCAGAAGAGAAGGACTTTGTTTTGGAAGCAGCAGAAGCAGCTCTTACCTTTCCCAAACCACTTTCTTTTTAACTTTGCTTTTTCCCCCTCCTCATTCTTTTCCCAGACTGCCTGACATTTAAAGTGATCAAAGTTCCCTGTGAACCACAGCTTCTAAATTTCAGATAAATATAGCCACGCTGCTCTGCATTTGTTTGTTTTTCTCAGGTTGCAAACCTGCAGTGGAGACCTACTTATCCTGGAGCAGGGGGAGCTGCTGGCTTGTCACCACGTGTTCGGCAGGCGGGAGGGAGCAGAGCCCTCTGTGCAGGATGTGCCTCTGCCCTGCTCCCAAGAGAGGGTCCAGTTCTGCTCTGGCAACTCAGAACCAACCCACCAGCAGCCCCCTTGTTGGCTGGAGGAGCCAGAGCAGCCATGGAGTGTCTCTCCCTGGAGACCTGATGCAAGGAGACAGACTGCATGGAGGGGAGGATGGAGATGGCCGTGGTGACATGCCCAGTCCATGCTGACACACAGAGGGACAACCCTGAGCCCTCTGAGATTTTGGGAACCTCTTTGGGCTCTGGGGTTTAGATGGAATCACATGCAAGGGCAGGAAGATCCTGCCCACACACAACCACTCAGCCAGGTACAATTCGTTTTGGCTTCCCTATTAGCTGGGAAGTAAATGTGGCAATTACTTTGTACATCCAAAGTGTCACAACCCTTTGGCACATTTCCCTGAAGCTAAATAATTAATGAAGGGCTCTGATTAGTGTGAATCTTGTGGAATCATCAGACAGTGTGGAGTGACATTTGCTTTTACTTCTTGATGCCTGAGACAGGGCTTTGTGAGGAGGCTTCCATCCTTTCCTGCAGCTGAAAGGGCGCGGCCTGGGGTTTGTTCTGTAAAAAAAGGTTTCTGCCCTGCTTTGTGCTCAGGCTACCACAGACACGAGCAGCCTTCAAAATATGAATGCTTTGCAAGGGATGGAAGACAACATGCATTTCTTTTCCATGCAGGAAAGACATCCTGCAAAAGTAAGCACCCCAGCAAGTCGTTTCCCGCAGTGCCTCATTAGAGTCACCACATCTAAAAGGCTTTTTTCCCCCCCTCTTACTGACCAACAGGAGTCAACTAAAAGATGCCAGGTGTACCAGGGGTGAGGCTTAGATGCTGCAAACTCAGCCACCACAGCAGGATCTGTCCCCCCAAAGCAGGATCTGGCTCCCATAGCAGTGGGATTCCAGCTTGGCACTGGGTGGCAGAAGAAGCTGGTGTCCCTGCAGGGTGGGAGCCCTTCTAATAAGAGACTGTTCCATGGGAGCTATAGGAAGAGCTGCTGGCTGTCACTTTAGGTCCTTTTTCTCCTACAATTTCTTTCTGAATCAATTCCCCACACAAAACATACCAGAAAGTTGTACTGAGCTATGACACACGCAGCTCTGTGTGAGCTGCTGCCCTTTTCCCAGCCCTGCCTCATTTTACCATCAAACTGCAAATAATCTGTTTTTTAGCCTGAGGGAGAGAGGTTTTTACCAGGGAGGAGAGGGGCTGCCCAGAGAACACACGGAGCTATTACATGTGCAAATTGGGTATCTTTGGGGTCCTGAAGTGCAGAAGAAGGTGCCATCTTCACCTCTCCAGGGAGAAGATGAAAGTAAAGCAAAGACTTTACATAAAAGCAGAACTCTTCTGATCCCAAATGCCACAGCCAGAGTGGCACCAGCTCCAAAACATCCCTGCTCTGTCTCTCATGTGTTTCACCTCTGAGCAGCATGTTCACATGCTCATACTTTCAAACCTGTGCATTAACACCAGACACCTCAAAAACCTGCCTCTCCCTAGAGAGATTTCCTCCTCACACAGAGTTTTGTAAAAACAGGAGGTAAAGGACTCCTTGCAAGGAAAAGCAAATAGTTTGGAAATCATGTACTTTAAGTCTGTGCCTGGTTCTGCCTCAATCCAGCATGTGTTTCCATGGAAGCAGAGGAGGAAACGGGCAGCCTGTGGCTGCAAATCACAGCAATCTCACTGCCTGCTCACGAGCCTGAGAAGACAAATGGATCATTAAAAATAAAAAACACCTGAAATTTTAAACATCCCTTCTGATAGTAGATAGCTGGTATTTAGTGCTGCAACATTCTCTTCAGGGACAGGGTTTCGAGTGCATCACAGCTGAATGAAACCAAACTTGGGCTCATTCTCAGGGGAAACAAAGGATACGCCAAATAAAATGATTTTTGCTCTTTTGTTGGTCACACTGGTGTAGTGATTGTGTAAGCACAGAGAATGGCAGCACTGCACACAAAGGCAGTTATAGAAATGGAATAAAAAACATGTTTTCAGCATGGTTTGGAGGAGTGAGGGAGACCAAACCAAGGATGGTTTAGGAAATGTGGATTGTTTAGGAAAAGTTTATCTGTTGATCAAACCTGATTCTGATCTCAGGAGTGAGTCTCCTGAAGTCAAACTCTCAGTCAGTCACTTGTCTTATCAACGTGCCCTTTGAGCATAATCTTGTTTCTGACTATAACCATGAAGTTTTCCTTGCCTTAAAGGAGCATCTTGAGGCATCACCGCATCCAGAGGAAACACACATTTCCTAACAGTTGGCAAGCCAGTGCAAATACACCTTGCTGTTGAGCCAGGCACATTTCATTGGGAGTAATTATCATTTATCCCCAGGTAAGAGCTGCCTCTTGGCCAAAATGTGGCACTGGGTGACTTGAATGTAGCTGCTCTTGAGGGACTAAGCTGGATCTACCTGGTGGCCTCGTGCCAGCTCCCAGCAAGGCACCAGGGCTGATCTGTGTGCAGCCATTACAGGATCAAATGCAAAATGTCCTTCCTGCACTTAGCCCCCCTCAGAAAAACATACATCTCTTTTACAGCAGCCTGCCTTGTCCCCAAAGGCTCCAGAATCTCTCACCAGTAGGTCTGGGTTTCTTTTCTTTCTTGGCTATCAGGCAAGAGAATTCAGGCACACTGACAAAACCTGCCAATTAGGAAACAGAGCTGCAGGCTCCGGTGAGTTAAAAATCCTGAATTTTTTAGTGTTTGGGAGATTTCCTCCCCACAGCTCTGTGTGCAATGGATTTGGAGCTGTTCTTTGCAGCTGCCTGAATGCTGAATTTCTGAATACTGTGGTCAATACTGTATTGAATAACGATACCTATTATCTAATGACAGCCCTGTGTGCATCTAGGACTTAAGTTTAGTAGATTGTTTTCAGGCAGAGAACACCAAAAATTGAAAGAATGGATCAAAACCATTTGAGTTTCTTAGAAACTACATGCAATCAGGGAAATATGAGAGATAAAAATAAATCTACTGGGGAAAATGAAGAGATTGAGCTTGTACCAGGACTGACCCTATTTCCAGAGCCTATAAAGGTCCCAGACTACTCAATACCACCACATCCCAGTGAGCAGATGGGAGTACCACAGAAGGTATCTGTCTTCCTTTAGAAGCCTGTGAACACATGGCTTAAAGGGAGGGTGCACTGGATTGGTTTTCATCTCCAGCTAGTACTTAATATTCTTCATCTCACCAGTGGAAATTGCCTGGTGGTACTGGCTGGTGCCATGAACTGTGATAATCTGGGGTTTTTCCTTTTTTTTTTTTCAAAAATATAGATGTCAAATCATAATAATGGTTTGTGCATTGTTATGATTTGATTGAACTATAATCATGATTTTTAGGTTGTTTCTACCTATACCTACACGTCTACTTATACCTCACTGATAAGTGAGCCACTGAGTATCCACTGGGCCCCAAAGCCTGAAGATAAAAGGCTCCTGTATCCTATTCCCAACTCCAAGCCCACCAGGACACACGTGGGAGTGTTCAAGTCCAGGCTGAATGGGGCTTGGTCTAGTGGAAGGTGTCCCTGGCCATGGCAGGGGGCTGGAACTGGGAGATCTTTAAGGTCCCTTCCAAACCTAACTATTCTGTGATTCCAGGATTCTGTGAAAAGAACCTGCAAGTTTTAAAAACATGTAAGGAAAGAAAGAGCACTGCAAATAAATTCTCGGACCAGACAGGAAGGAACTGAAAGGTGAGCAGAAAACTGGTGCAGATGAGCCTGCACTAGGAGGATATCAGAAAAGCATTTGCTTCTAGACAGCCAGAGATATTGATCTGCAGTCACACAGCAGCACAGGCTGGACAGGAAGCATCATCAGAAACTGGCTGAGGGAAAGGGAGAAACATGTCAATAAAATCAAGCTGTGTGTCAAAGGGAGGAGGAGGAAGGAGGAGGCCAGCAGAGCAGCCTGTGCTGGAGCCATGGGTGTTTACCTCCTGCTGTGTATCAGTGACCTTGAGGGTGGTGCCATTATCTAATGATGCCAAATTGTAGGAGGCACAGAACAAATTAATTACAAATGGGAGATTAGGCTTACGGTCTGATAAGCAGCTCACGGAGTTCAATGGAGAGAAGTTTTAATGAGATTAAGTGACAAAGCCATCACTTAGAAGGAAGCATTAAACAGACTACAGACAAGGAGAAAGAACTGGGGGCGAAGACAGAGAACTATTAAAACCATCTGTGTTATTAAAAGAGGAGTAAACAAGGCCTGTGCCTCTCAGGGAGAAATGGGGATGATAGTAAGGCGTGCTGGCACCGCCGGTGGGAACTGTTCCCGTGAACGTATTGTGTGAAGCATCTGAGTCAGACTCAGGGGGATATTGATGGGAAACCCAGCACAAACTTGGGATTAACACCAGCAGCAAAGCACTGCCTGGCTTGGTATGAATAACTGCAAGCAAGAGGCTGGAGAGGAGGTCCAGGGGAGCTGGATGAGTGAGATATGGCGAAGGGTTGGAGATGGCTTGATGGAGGAGAGTTTTGCTCTGGCCCAAGAGCAAAAAGAGGAGGATACTGGATGGTAGCAATCAAGGAAAGAAACTGGCCAGCAGTTAATATGTCAGGCTTTTAAATAATAATAGCTGCTGCTAATGATGAATAATTAAAGCAGAGCACTTGGTCCTCAGCCCCTTGCGTAGTTCCGTTCCTCTAATGCACGGCAGAAGGAACCTTTATAGTATGTGGCAGGAGGAATCTTGTGATCACAGGGACTGGCTCTGCTTCATCTCCTACCAAACCCACTGCATCCTTCTCCATGAGCTATATTTAAAGCTGAGTTCAAATAAAATGGGAATGGGAGCAGCTTTGAATCAGACTGATCAGAGACCTGGGCTGTGGGGATTGGAAATAATGACCTGTGTTTATGTTACCTGCAGGCACTGGGCCAAAACAGCTCCTGAAAAGGAGGAGAGACACATCTTTTTGTTCAACATCAGTAGGCAGACTTCTGTATGGCTGTGTTATAGAGCAAATGTTAGGCACATTTCTTCATCCTTCCTCTCTGTGATGGGACAGGTGCTTTTGGGGTACACGGGGCTGACTGGCATTGGCAGGCATGTAGTGACTCACTAACACATGAGTTTGCCAATTCTCACCTTTCAAAGGCATCTAAGTAGGGAAAAAGGTTTCGGGACAAAGCAGAGCATCCCAGATCTCATTTTTCTCCCCTCTCCCTCACCTCTCCACCCACCACTTCACCCAAAGGGTGACACCATTGTGAGGGGACTGAAAAGAGGAACAGGCACCAGGCAAAGTAGGGCTGACCCTCAGACAACACAAAAAGGTGGCAATTCCTGCATTTAAAAATCCTCCTCACACTGAGATTCATCCTGCAAGCTCTCCAAGGAAAGGACCTTACTGCCTGCTCTTATCTTGGCTAACAAAAGATCCCAATCTTGACTGGGTCTCCAGGCACTACATCTAAAATAAGATCTAAAAACAATAATCAGCCCAGAGCTTTCCTTTTCCTGAGAAATCAGGGAGCAATTTGTGCGTGTTAAGAAACACATCCAGCAGTGTGGCCTTTCAAAGTCATCTGCTATTCCCTCGACTTCCCTTGCAATGCAGATTATCCAAATGCAGATCCCTGGTTGCTCTCTGATACACAATTACAGTAAATATTTACATCCTCTCTCTTCCTATTTTGGGTCGAAATATGCTAAAAGGATGCATAGGGGATGTTTCAGCATTTTGCAGTTTCTTCACTTTGGTCAGCAAAAGTGAGATCCTGGGGGGGGTGACAGCTGAAAGTGTGCTGCAATCTACCTTTCTGGAAAGATTCAAACCCCTACAGTTAACCCTGATTTTTAAAATCTGCAGGTAGAGGGTTATACATACAGGTATTATATAGGTCTATGCCTGACTCAAATCCACAAATAGAGTCTGCAGCTCTGAACTGCAGCCTTGCCCACAGGGCAAAAGCAAAGCTCTCATCTGAATAAATCCTGAAAATCTCATCTGCCAGCATCCCCAAACCAGTGCAACAGCAACAGGAGTTGAAGCCAAGTGCTCTGAATATTTCCTTGCAGAATACCCAGGAGAGCACAGCTATATGTAACAGAGAGATTTACACAGTGTTTGAGGCAACATTTCTACTCTTAGCAGACACAGAGGTGCCAGGAAATTATTCTACTCCCCAGGCAGGATGCAAACCACAGCACAGGGAGGCCTGTGAGACCATGCTTATCACATTGATTTTTTTAACCTCCCTCCATGTAGCATCAAGCATGAGCTAAGTGACCTCTGCTCATCCAGACACTCCTCTTAGCTGCTGCTGGGGGTTGTAGTGCAGTGAACATGATGCCTTAATTCTTAGC
Source organism: Rhadina sibilatrix (assembly GCA_013400275.1). NCBI lineage: Eukaryota > Metazoa > Chordata > Aves > Passeriformes > Phylloscopidae > Rhadina > Rhadina sibilatrix. The sequence continues at coordinate 47,855 of VWYO01026382.1, read as the reverse complement.
TTTCATGTTTTTCAGATTCTGTGCTGCTCAGGGGTGCAGTTCTGAGCCTCACATTCAGTGTCAGTCAGCTCTCTTCACAGGGTAGGGAGACAAAACAAATCCTTTCCTGCTGAAGACCAAGGACAGTGGGTACAACTTTCAGGCCCAAAAGCACAAACAACAGTGGGCTGAAGGGAGGAACAAGAAGGATGGGACCTCACAACCTGAAGCTGTAATTGGACAATTAAACCCCAGCATGCAAATGGACCAAAACTTACAAAAGTGTGAGCCCTCATGACCTGTCAGCCATTTTGTGGCCACTTTGGGTCCACCTTGGATGCAGCCCTGGCCAGGCTCTTGTCCTGCCCAAGGTGGATCCTAAAGGCCTTTCAATAAATACCTACTTTATTCTCCAGCTCTGTCCAGTCTCTGTTTCAGCTCAGCCTTCCCAAGGCATCAAACACTGCAAAGGCAACACCCCTGCTCAGCCTGTCCCTGAGAAGTGCCAGATCCCAACCATGCTGAGGAACAGGCTTCAGTTCCCTCCCCTCCTTCCCATGTAGTGGTGCAATGCAGAGCAGTTTGATGAGCCATTGCTGCTCTCTTTCTGTGAGATTTGAAGTGGAGGGAAGAGGGGGAATAGCTGCAGACATCTGCCCAGACTGGTCAGGGAAAGGGCCTCTCACCTGCAGAAGGAGCACTGAGGGAAAACACTGACAGAACTTGACAAGGGGTGCAGGAACAGAAGGAAGCAAGACTCCTTCAAAAGGGCTAAGAGATGGCACGTTCCCCAGAGAGGTGTGTCTGACAAAGGTTCATCTTTCAGTCTTGGTGGCTCTACATGCTCCATGAGTTGCCTCATCAACACTTCTGACCCTAAGCAGTGGCCTGCTGGCCCTTGCCAGCTCTTTGCAATGCCTCCCCTCAAAGGGAAGGTCTCACATCCCAAACTGAGCTGCTCTGGGCCCACAGACATCACTAAAGTCACAGCCAAAACATCCACTCTCTCCTTTACAACAGGCTTGCACCTGACAGCTGCTGGCACTTCAGGGTGGGATCACTGCCCCAATTCCCCTGGAGCTCTGTGACACTGGGGACATTTGGCTAACACATCCTTTAGCATTTTTTTTCCCTCCAGCACCCTCATTTATTTCCTTTTGCAATGTCAGTTTGCCCAGCCAGCTCAATGAATAATTCAGCAACATTAAACACGTGCCAAAGCTGTTTCAGCTCTTAGCAGGATCAGTTCTTTGGTCCTTTTCTCCATTTAAATTTCATTCCAACATAATCTCCCCTTCATTGCTGCTGGGGGAGCAAGATCTACAAGTAAAAAGCACAGTGCCCATAGTTATATGGAAATATAACAATATATATGGAAATTCCCTCTTAGATAGGAATGATGTGCTGCTAATCATTCTGCTGGATGCCTTGCTGCTCCTGCTCACTGCTTCTGTTAATGACGGAAAAAAAATAGCTTTTTTTTTACAGACATCTATTGGCTATAAGGTTCAATAACCATGCAATAAAGATGATCTTACAAACCAGAATTCAGGAAAAAAAAAAACTGAGGTAATTTCCCAGTTTTGTTGTGTGTCCCTGGTGTTACTGCAGAGAAAGCAATTCATCACACCCAACAGATCAATTACTCACACAATAAATTGGCCAATATTGGTCCTTTCTCAGCAGCTTTTCAAGACAAAAGGGGTGTGCACGTGTAGTGGAGTCAGTGTGTGACATCCAGCTGCAGTAATTGTGCACAGGAAGGTGAGTGCTCATTTCAGAAAGCACTATTGCTACTATGGCTTTTATTAAATCCCACTCATTTTATCACTCCCTGGTTGGAGCAGTAAGCCTTTCACTTTCAGCTAAGGGGGAAACACGGCCCTGTTTTTGCAGCAGCAAAGCTCCAGTTCAGGAATCCCAGACAAACAGGGAAGACAGCTGTCCTGGGTTATGGAACCAAAAATGTGTATTCTATTTCCTCTGTCGAAAGCAGTTGGGGAGATGTTTTTTCTTTATCTCTTGTAACTCTGGGGGGAGGGGGGCAGATGCCTTCTGATCATGGCCCAGCTGTTCAAACCAGGTGGGGCAGTGTTTCTTATCTCTGTCACCACCCCTCCTCCCTCCAGGGGATCTCTGCTGCTGATGGGCCATGAAGGCTCACCAAGGACAGGACACATTCCATCATCCCAGTGGGAGATGCTCCACCCAGTGGGGGGAGCCAACCATTCCTACCTGGATAAAAACTGAGATGTAGGAACACCAGGGATCTGGTTCCACTGGATTCCTGGAGGAAGACTGGACCCTTCTCACNTTATCTCTGACTTGGAGTCTCCAGTTGTATCTCACTCGGAGTCTTTGTGCCTTCAAACCAGCACAACAGTCTGTTCTCCCTCTTTGGAATGTAACTTCCAATTCTTTGGAACAACTCCTACCCTTAACCTGAGCAGGTAAGCACAGCTGTTTGTGTCTCAGTGTTTCAATGCTACATTAGCTGATAAAGTGACCTTCAGAAATCCTGGCTATTAATCTCTGCTGGCTTTTCTTCAGACTCCCCCACCTTGTTTGTTGCTCAGACACAGACCTTGTTTTGTTGATGCTATCAGCATTTCATGAGGATGTTTGCAAGGACCCCCTCACACACTCCTCTGTAAGGAACTGTCTCAATTCCTAAAAGAGAGCAGAAAAACCTGTCTGTGCAATGCCTGCCTCTGCCAACAGCACACACTGAGTGAGCAGAGATCCTGGGCTGCTTTTATGGGAGTTGCTCAGAAAACAGTGTCTCTGGGATTGTCAGAGGCTGGATTTTGATCTTACACCACTGTGGATCCCAAGTAGCACCAAGCAAGGCAGAGAGGTTGTACCAGCCAGGCCATGGTGGTACCAAACCTTGGAAATTTGAATTAGTTTTATTCCTTGAATTTTGCAGTTTCATTGCACCTTCTATTCAAAAGATAAGAAGCTATTAAACACTTTGCTCATTTGTATGAAATATGTTGCCCTCATCCCAGATGGATGATGTAGCAACATGAAAAGCTGTTTCCCTAGCATTCTTTAGGATCCAGTTTGAGAGAGGACAGTCTTTACTGAGATTCCGCCATTACCTGGCAGTCTGGATAGTCTAATGACAAATCCCTAAGGCAAGCTCCATTTGCTGCCTTGGAAACCTTATATCTCCCTTTCTAAGACATGACTTTTTTGCAAAGGTAATACTGATTATCTGTGTCCTTTTAGTGCCTCTTAAGTTACCCCAGCTCACAGGACTCCTGAGGTCACCTCTCACTGTAGCTTGCACCCTCATGAACTGAGTTTTGTGAATTGTTTTGATATGAACTGGGGGAAATCTTGTACATCTTTTCCAGTGAAGCTGGAGAGTTGCAGGAAAGTATTGGAGGATTAATTCCATATAAGATCTCATGGCACCAGCTGGGAAAGGGTTTCCCTGAGCAAGTGATATCAAAGGGCTTTCAGTGCATAGACTCGAACAGTGAGTCAAGTAGAAGCTGCAAGGAAGACAAACCCCCAAAACAGAGGTTCTGGCACCAAAGCAACCCAGCTGGCAGGGTTTTTTCCCCACCAAAAAAAAATCACTGCTGTGTAAAATAGCTGCAAATCTGTCATGTTTTGTGTCTTCTGAGCTCTGAACATGTAGGAAACAATCGCTCAGCCATCCTGAGTGGAGAAACACCTATTTCAGAAAATTTGTATGCAAAATTTTCAGAAACAAGGCTCAGATGGACCCTCCCAGACCCAGAGCACTTGTGAAATTGGTCATCACTACCGAAAAGACAAACCTTCACCTTCATTTCTACAGCTGATTTAAGCAAATCTGACATCCTCATATATCTCCACCACAGGCAGGCTTGCATCTGGCAGACCTGTGGTGAGGGCAGGAGATTATTGGCAACAGAACCAATCTGTCTTCTGTGTGCATTAGGGTTTTTTGATTTTTTTTCCATACTTGTTTGTATTCCTCACACACAAATGAAACACAGCAGAACACCACAATAAACCTCTCACTGCCACAGTTCACATGAAACCACTGAGCTGCTCTCAGAGCCAGAGGGCAAAGAGGTTATTTGTGATATCTCTCAGGGAAAAAACAAAAAAACAGCAGACTAAATTGCCCAGGTTGTGTAAAGGTCAAGAGAGTTAGAAAAAAATACACTGCAGAGGAATAAAACAAAGGAATGTGGTAACCAAGGTAAGATTAAGAGCTAAAGTGGTGAGGGCACGAGGTGCTTCCTTCAGGGGGGATTTTGGATTGAATGTTGGATCATTGCATGTCCCTTAATTTCTATATTGTTCTGAACTGACATGAGCAGCAGCTCGCCAAGGAAAACAAAAAAATAAATCCCCTTTTCAGTCAATGTAGCTATTATGTCCCAATCAGCAGTGTACCCTCGGAAGCTAAGGAAAAACACCAGGAAAATCAATACCCACCTGCAGGTTTTGTTCCCAGTGGAAATCTATCCCAATCCCACCCTTCACTATGGTCAAATACATTATTTTGAACTTCATGCTATCTACCAGAGACAAATAGCAATACCCAAAGAAATCCTTATTCTGCTGAACATATGAGGAATTAGAGCCAACAGGTTCAGGAATTTGTATTCCACCTCTCATTGAGACCTAGAAGTACATTTTGTATCCCTGGAGCTTAATCTTGGATTTAAATCTGACCTGGAATGAGTCCAAATTCTTCAAATGAATTAATCAATGAAACTGGTGAAAAAAACACAATTCCCAGCTCACAGAGCATTGCAGAGGTTAAGAAGCAGCATTTCCAGATCAGAAAACAAAACATCCCAGGAGTTCCCTGCAAAACACTGAATTTATGAGAAAACTGCAATAATAAGAAAAATATTCTGTGTTAACAAAAGAAATGTATTTTGATTTTTCCTTCCTCTCATCTGTGTTCCACTGTATAAACTTCCCCAAGCACCTTCTGAGCTAAAACCTTGAATTGGTATGGATGCCTCATCCCTGGAACAGGGGCTTGGAACAAGATCATCTTTAAGATCCCTTCCAACCCAAACCATTCTGTGATTCTATGAAAGATCTTTTAACATAATTTACAGAAACCCGTATAGGTTGTATAACTTTCACCCCTTCATTATTTATGACTTAGGGTTTGAGTTTTTTCCTGTTTCTGTGTGCCCAGAGTAAACATTGCCTCTCAGTATATATTGTGCCAGCCACTGAAAATCTATCATTGCTGTCTCATAGGTTCTAGAAGTTTCTTTGCCCATGAAATCTCTCAGATCTGCTGGAATATCCAGGCAAAGCATCCCTACATCCAGGCATCTGCAGAACCTGGCCACCATCAGATTGTCATTGTCACAGCCGTGTCTGAAAGCTGAGTCACTGATCCCTGACACAAAGAGACACCAAAAGGGACTCTGTGTCAAGATTTTGGCTTTTAAAATGTGTTTAAACTATGAGTGATTCTGCACTTGAGGTGTGCCTGAATTAACAGAAAAATCACTCATGAAAAGAGCAGTTGTCTCCTTGCAGCCTTTCCCAGGAGCAGAACTGAGCCAGCTCTGAATGTTCAGCTTGGTGCGGCATGGACATAGACATGGATGTAGCAAGCTGTGGACTCACAGAGACAAGTCTTTGTGCATAACACATCTTTTCTCCCCATTCCTCTTGTTAGCAGGTTCTTGTTTGTGCACAGATACCTCCCAACTCCCTGTGCTTCTCCTGGACTTTGCTATTCGTGGCCTTGACACTTAAACATTTGACACAACCATCAGGTCCCTGCATACAGTTAAACAAGTAGCTTTCAGGGGTTAGTTTGTTTGTTTTTCTCCTGGTCACTATGTAATCTTGGTCTGGCAGGAAGATTTTATAAATACCATCGTGTGTCACATCTGTCAGAAAGGTATGCTCCTGTCTGAGTGCTGGGACTGATGACAGCTCTTCAGAGGCTGTCCCTTGCTCTGAAAGGGAAGATATATAAAAAACAGAAGGATAAAGCCTGTAATTTTTTATAGCTCAGTACTTAACACTCACAGGCAGTGGAGTAGACAGCAGTCCCAGGAGAAGACATGTGATCCTCCCACGTTAGAGCTGTACCCAATTTTCAAAGCCCCTCTGAGCATCCAGTCGCTGTGTTTAAGATGCTGTGACACACATGCATTAAAAGTTTGACCTTACCCAATAGATGGGGGGCAATTTTCATTGACAGAGACAAAAATCAGGGAAGGAAAGAGATGCTAGAGGTGAAGCAGACGAAATACTCAGGCTATGGATAACACAAGGTTGTGGAATGAAGGAGTGAGATTTACTGAGATATTTCTGAAGGTCATATAAAGGTCATGCTCTGGTGTACGTACATGGTGCTCACTGTGAGAGGGATTATTGCAGTAATCACCACTGATCCCAGCCACTGCCCAAGCAAACCATTATTTAGGGAGAAAATCCCCTGTTCTTTGCTTTGTTCTGTTCCTTTCCAGGGTGCAGGCATCTCCTCTAAGTGACCGCTCCTCACTTAGGAGACCCTGCTATGCTCCCATCAAACCAGGACTCCAGAAAGAACTCCAAAGTCAGCACCTGACTATTTTTCAGCTCTCCACATCCCCTCTGCAGAAGGGACAGGTGACACTGCAACCACTCCTGAGGCCAGGAGGGGCCAAACTCACTCCTTGGCTCCTGAAAAAGAAAAAGGAGTGAAGGACAAACCCTGCACAGCACAGACCCACAGGCGTGCACGCTGCTCATTTCCACCACCGTGGCCTGCACATCTCCAGCTTTCTTCAGCTCAGCTCTGGCTGAGTTATCACAGCTTGATGGGTGACAAGCTGCCAGGTGGCAGCTGAACTGCATGAAATGGCCAGAAGTGGGGAGGTGGGGCAGAGATGTGAAGTTCTGTCTCCTCCTCCATGGGCAGAGGAAGAGTCAGTGCTGGTATGGGGAAACTCCTCCAGTCACAGTGGCTGGAGATGAGGTCTGGGGCCCAATGGTAGGAAAGAACAGAGGGAACGAGGCAGTTCAGGAAGCTCAAAAACATAATCAGAGAGGAAAAAAAAAAAATAATAAAAAAAAGAAAGCAGAATTGCTTAGCCTGAAGTAAAGAAGAATGGAAGAGTGTTAACAGTTTTTGAGAGACACCTGGGAACTAGTGGAGGATCTGCCAACAGAGGCCTTTCCAAATGAGTCACAAGCATCTGTCAAGAGTGTTCTACCAGGAATCGTGGCTGTGGGCCAGGAGATGGGCTCTTGGGACCTCGTGGAGCTGCTGCCAGCCCGCTCTGTCTGAGCTGCCTTGAGAGGCATCTCTCCTTTACCCTGCTCTGCCCGCAGGCAATGGCACCGAGGTGTCAGCACAGCACTGACCCAGAGCTGCAGGCTCCAACTCTCAGCTCCCCAAAACCTCTGCCTTTGCTGAGAGGATGGACAGAGGTGGCAGGGGAGGCCAGAGATGGCAGAGATGGCAGAGGAGGCCCTGAGCCACTTGGCCAAACTGCTTTGAGAGCAAGGGGTTGGACCAGCGGCCTCCACAGGCCCCTTCCCACCCGAATCATTCCATGTGGGAGGAAAGTCCACAGAGGTTCACCAAGCTACTCCAAGACTTCATGGCAAGACCAGGACGAGGTTCAGATGTTTACTTCTCTGGACAGGTTTTTATCCCACTCCTCCTACAGCATCACAAGGTGCAGACATTCCACCACCCCCAGGCAGGACATCCCTCTCCCCTACACCTTTTCCAAGCAGGGCCTTTCCAAAGGATGCAAAGCTACCCGAGCCCCATAAAAAGCAAACTGAAGCACAGAAAACAGATGGGCCAGAGTGTGGAGGCACTTACAGCAGATGGCACTAAAATATTAAACTAACATTACCGTATGCTTAAGCCTTGGCCTGGCTTGCTGCTGATTGCAGAGCCAGCCTGGTGAGAGCATGCAGATGAGAAACGAGCATCAGATTGCTAAAGCACCCAACCAAACATCCCCTTCCCATGGAAAAGTGCCTCACCAGCAGCTCCTCCAACAGCAGGGATGTGCTAACTCAATGCAGATGATGTTTAGCTGGACAAAAAAGCATTCCAAACAAATTCAGGTCTTTCCCAGATCTCTGCTGGAAACCATTTCCTTGAGAAACTCTGTAAAATCAGTTTGTCTGTGACACCAAACAGGGGAAAAGCCCACACTGCTTAGTGCTTGTCCGTGGTGGAACAGCCCTGGACACCATGGGGCACCACAAGAGGCACCAGGAAGGAGGAAAAACACCTTCTTCAACCCAGGGCATTTGGCACTGCCACCTCAAAACCAGAAGTGATCCTGACTGCAGCTTGTGACAGTACCTAAGAGAAACCAGGGTACCACACAGACATGGGTGGCCCTGAACCTTGGTGTCCCTCATGGGTGCTCAGAGCCACAGCAGCCACCAAGGGTGTGTGGTAAGGACACACATTTGTAGGGAACTGACTGGGGTAGTGCTGTGAAAGCCTTTCATAAGGCATAAAAATCAAGATGCTTTATGGCAGGTTGGCACAGGACTGTGCTGTAGAATAATGCACTTGAAATGATTAATTTTATTTGACTGTGTGTCTAGCACGATCCTGCCTGGAGCCTGGGTCCTGCCCGTGGCTCATCTAAGCTGTGAGTGTCAGCCCAGAGGCTCAGGCCTGGGCTTTCCTTTTCTTAAGTGAGATTCTGCCATAAAGCAAAAAGAAAATTAAAATAACCATTACTATGAACGTTCACATCTCTTTCTTTCTTTTTTACATCCTGAGATCAGGCATCTGATGTGAAAGGTAACAAGCTGCTGTGTATTTCATTGAATGGATCAAGAAGAAGGAATCTTCTAATGCTGTCACTGAAGGAGGGGCTAGGGAGAGACATGATTCTCTAGCATAAAGGAGATCTCCTCCCAGGACCAGTTCCTCAGGCTGTGGGACAACAGCACAAGGTAAGCCAGCCCACACTGGCAGAGAGTGGCCAAAAGGCACCACAAGAGAAGACAGGAAAGGACTCAGCCAAAGATCTCCTGTTCAGCTTGCCTTGATCCAGGCTTCTTTTGGGCTTCTTGCAAAATTCCCCGGGGCCAAAGGATTCATGTTTCCAGGACAGCAGGTCTTTTCTGAAATTCCCTGTGTGCCCAAGCCATGTGCAAGTCCAGCACGTAAGAATTACAAAAAAAGAATAAAAAGGGAGAAGAAACGGAGCTGGCACCCTCCCTTCCTGCAGTGCCACAGTCAGATGTGCTCCAAGCCCTGTTGCATAAGGGCTGTGCCCACCCCTGGGAGGAGATGCCAGGAGTGATGTGAGGGCTGCTTGGCTGCAGCTCTGCCTTCCCCTCTGTGCTCTGCAGGAGCAGGAGGAGGAGGAGTTGGCAGCACTGACACAGGCCACAACTGCACATCTCGGGCCAAAGCCAAGCCTGGGGTGCATCAAGCAGAGCCGTGGTTCCGACCATGCGGAAAAGCGGGACAGGCTGCTCGGTGATCAGCGCCGTGGGAATAGCTCCACTCCATCAAATCCTGACAGCTCCAGCGAAATGGAGGTGGCAAGTCACTGCCCATTTTTATTACTGCCACTGGATGGCAATAGACGTTAAGCAGAGATCACTCTGCAAACCACACGTGCACTTGCTGCGCTGCACCTTGTTGTTCTGGGGGATGGCTGTGCTTTTCAGCACGCCCAGCAGACACACCAGAGAGGTTCAGAGCCCACAGGCTGGCAGCAGCACAACCAGCAGGACTGCTCCTGGGGTTGGGTTGAATGCCGGGCTTTTCTTTTGCACAGCCTTTCCCTTTGCACAGCCTTTCCATGCCTTTCCTGCACCCAAAATCAATTCTTGTCTCGCCAGCTCAGAGCAAACTCTCCTGATGAGCAATTCAAAATACATGAATGCCATAGATAGGGGTTAAAAAAACACCTGGTGGGATCACAGGTGAAAGAGTTAAGGCTTAAAATTGAAACGGATGGGTGACTTTTTAGATTACATATACCTGGTTATGAGCTGGCCAAGGGCCACAGAAAGATCTACAGCAGGGTGTCAAAGCCACAGCCAGGTGTGTTGAACAGCTTCATTTGATCCTGTGTAACCAGTAAGTGATAGGAAACAATCAAGGTGTTCTACATTTAACAAGTGCATAGTTGCATCTTGTTAGTATTATCTTAATGATAGATAACTGTGTGAGTAAGATAATTCTCCTAATTAGTGAATGATGACTGCTCCTGCTTTGGGTGACATCACTCTGCTGCCCCCTCTGTTGTGTGTCACTGCCACTTCTGCCCCTGTTCTCGTCACTTTGGCTGAGTGTGGCCTGTGCCAAATGCCTGCCAGGTGCCTCTGAGTTGGCACATGGTACAAATGTGATGCTGTGATGTCAGGCTCTGCCAAGACCTCAAGCTGATGCCATAAAAGCAGTCCCTGGCCCAGTGGTCGTGCTCTGCCACATCATTTCCCTGCCAGACAATGTGCCTTGGGAGGACCCACAGGGATGCTCTGGTTCCACCAAGCCAGTTACACATCCCACAGCTCACCTCTGATAGCTGATAAAGTGCTGGCTTTCACGTGGATTTCTTGTGGGTTTCATGTAGATTCTCCCAGACAGGGACCAGCTCTCCTTTCCCAGGAGAGGTGAGTCCCACATACCACATTTAACACAGCAATTTAAATATTGCCCAAAGACAGCAATATACCCATGACTGGAAGGCCTTGTAAACTGAATCCTACTGTCATCCAAACTTTCTTATCTTGAACCCACCTCCCCATGTCTAGAAATCAGCTTTAAAAATAGATACACAAGTTTTACCAACAATACTCTCAAGAGGCTCTATGTTTTTGTTTTCCTTGCCTTAGACACCAGGGTGCCTTGAGAGCAAAAAAAGCACACACTGAACTAGTCCTCTTTGCACCACCAAGCAGTAATTAGCTGTCTTGTGAGGAAAAGTTCCTATCTCTACTGTCCTAGGGGAATAAAGATAGGAAACATGCACACAGGGACAAAATCTGCTCACGTACACAGGGATTTTCCCTGACCACCATATGAGAAAAGTATGTTAAACATCACTTTAGGCAATGACAGAAATAAAGGGAGCCGTGAAACTTAGGCAAAAAAAAAAAAATCTGAACATGATTGAGGGGTACTAAAAATTGTAACAGATCCTGAAATCCCAAAATTGAGGTACAGAACACTAGCTGTCCATGTGATAGTCCCCAACTACTTTCCCAAATCCAAGACCAAATTTTTAGTGTTCTGTCCAGAACAACACACACACACACTGGGATTGCAGAGACCCAATGCTAGACTGAAGGAGCAGTGTTTAAAGTTAATTTAATCAGCCCTGCAACTTGTAGGATTTGGGCAGAGGCTTGTCTAGCCCTAAAAGATGGGGATTTGGTAAGTGGGAATAAAATGGTTTGAGCTCAGACTATTTGTGAGGGAGATGAGATGCACAGCATGACATTGGGAGCTCTGAGAGTCTGCCAGGAAAACACACTTACAAGCAGTAATCATGTTTCTTATTCAGACTGTTAATGTCATTAGTGCATTAGCACTCAGAATCACTATTAACATATTTTGTTTGTGCTGCAGATCTTGCAGCCCTCAGCACATGATGCCAGTTCAGGCTGTTTCCTGGCCAGACTTGCCTGCTTGGGTTCACAGCACAGAGGAAATGGGTTTCAAGTGTGCCACTCACACACGCCTGCCACATCTCCAGGCCACCACGTGGGACAAACGTGGACAGAGCAAAAAGATGCTCTTGAAGCAGGGTTGGGGGAGGGATTCTTCCCCTCCTCCAATCTCTATGCAGATGTTTGCAAGGAAGCAGCAGCTCTTTGGAGTTCCAAACACAACACATCTGACAAGGGACATGGGCAGTCACTGCCCTCCAGCCCAGCCAGGGGGATGGCAGAGGGGTAGCAGGGCAGGTGTGGGGCAGTCCCAGTGTCCCTCCCTCCCTCACCAACCTACAAAGCCAGGGCACACAAAGTGCTACTTAAAGCTGGCGGCTTGCACAGAATTTTTTTGTTTTGTTTTGTTTTGTTGTTTTGGTGGGGGGTTTTTTTTGTTTTTTTTTGGGGTTCTTTTGGTTTGTTTTTTTTTTTTTTTTGGTTGGGGTTTTTTGTTTGTTTTTTGTTTTTGTTGGGTTTTTTGTTTGGTTTTTTTGGGGGGGGGTTTGGTTTTTGTTTGTTTGTTTTTTGTGTTTTTGTTGTTGTTGTTTTTTGGTGTTGTTTTTTGTTTGTTTGTTTTGTTTTTTTCTTTTTTATTGTTTTTGGTGTGGTTTGTGACCCAAGCCCCTCACAGGCTATAGGGACCCTGGCAGTGTCAGCAGGCAGTGACCACATGCTGCCCCTTGGTCCTCAGGGTTCAGCTCAGACTAAAACCTGGAGCTGTCTCTAAAGGTTTGGTGGGTCCTGTTAGATCACAGTGCCTGCCACAGCAAGCCTGGTTCTGCACTGGCTTTGAAGGGATCCTATGGGGAGACACCTTAAGCTCACCTAGAGGTGTCCTGCCCTTCCTCCTCACACTGCTGGATTCAGGAAGGGGATCTCTGAGGAACACACAGGATGTCCCCTAAGTCCTGCAGAGCTGGGATCAGCCACCCACTTCCCTGCACTGGAAGCATCCTCATTATTAAGAATGGAGGGTGTCAGCCACCATGAGAGAGATTTGTTTAAACTGCAGCAGCTTCAGTATCACTGAATGGTTTGGGTTGGAAGTGACCTTAATTATACAGTTCCAACCCCACATCCACAGACAGGGACACCTTCCACAGGACCAGAGTGCTGAAAGCCCCATCCAACCTGGCCTTCAACACTTCCAGAAACACCCAGACTCACCAAACCTAACTCCTCTCCTCCTCCAAATGTTGTTGGGTTTTGTTTTGTTTTTGTTTTGGTTTTGTTTTGTTTTTTAAATGCGTCCTGAAAATCTTTATCCTTACACTTCTGAGAGGTGCAGGACCACATCCCTGGTTGCACCCCTTCCCTGGGACAAGGCAAGTAGAATTTAAAAGAGAGGATGATCATTTGTTCCTCTTTGTCCTCCAGATCCCTGATGTGCAAATCAGCCTTATGGTACCAGGGTTCCTGCCCCATCCTGTACCTGTGCTCAAGCCTAAGAATTATTGTCGCTGGTATTTATTTTTTTCCCTAAGAGGATGGGCAGGTCAGTGATGAGGTGTGGATGGTCACAGGCACGCCCAGCTTCCACCTGAGGGCACCCTGTGCCAGCAGCTCCCCCTGCTCCACCCTTCAAACATCTCCCCTGCAAAGAACAGGCGCTTCTCCCTCCCCCTCCTCTCAGCAGCACTGCAAAAAACCAACGTAACTTCTGCATTTACCTTTCTGCTTATTTAAAAACGGCAGTAGGAACGAAGCCAGGGGACTTTTTTTGCCGAAGTCCTTGGAAGACACTTTACTTTGGTTAACAACAGTTTCTTCAATGGGTTTCTTCAGGATTACTCTTTCCTTCAGCTCCTCGGTGCTGACGGCAGAGGTCGGGGGCTCAGCGCCTATTTTTGGTGCAACAAAGGAGCTTTTCAGGTAGGACGAGGACTCCGCCAGGTTCTCCCTGTTCATCCTGCTCTCTGTCATTTTGCTGGCCTCGTAGTCGGAGGCGTCAGCGCGCGAGTTGTTCTCTTCCTTGATAATGTCCATCACCTTGGGCTTCATCAGAGGCGAGTCCTGCTCCCTCTTGGGGCTCTCCTCAGAGGCCGACGAGGCATCGCAGGACTCGATGATGAGCTCGCTGTCGAGCTCCGCCTCCCGCTCCTCCCGCAGGATGCTGTACTGGATGGAGGGAGAGGCGGGCGACGGAGGGGGCCCGCCGATGTGGCTGAAGGTCATGTAGTTGGAGTGCAGCACCTCCTCGGCGGCCAGGGGGTCCTCCGAGACCAGCTCGATCTCCGAGTCGCCGGACTCGGCGCTGCTGGCTTCGTTGTCGGCGTGCGGGGAGGAGGGAGGGCGGCCAGGCTTGGCCCGCTGCTCCCTCTTCTCGGCCGGGGCGGCTGCGGAGCGCTGCGCCTCCGGGGGCTCGAAGGAAAAGCTCTTGGCCTCCTTGATGGCACTGATGAGTTCGTCCTCCGACAGGCTGCCTTTGCCCTGCGACTCTGAGCCGGACGGTTCTNGCCCTGCAGCCCAAGGTTCGGGGTCTCTCTGAGACACTTACTTGAGGCTGGGGGATCCCCTGACCCCCCCAAATAAAACCTTTGTCTCCTGAAAGTTTGGGAGAGACCCCTCTTTTTACCACAGTCATGACAGTGTGAGCCAAACTGCCTGTGAGCCAAGACCCCACCAACAAGTGTCGTGGTAGCGTGTCCGAGCTACCGGGAGCCCAAGCTGGGCCAGAACCAGATACGCAACGCGACATTAGGGGACAAACACAATGGATCTCACAGCAGCATGTATCCCTCTAGCAGGGCTGGGAGCACAGGCACAAAGTCTTGCAGTCTGGCATGACTAACACAAATAACAGCTGGACCATAACACAGCATTTCCCAAGTAGGTACTCCTCAGAAAAGAAGCGTCGCCTATTGAAGGAAAAGCTGAGGGACGAGGCAATGCTGGTCACTGCTTGAACAGTGGCTCAGCAAACGTGGTTTTCACCAGGAAAATCATCAGTCAAGAGGAACATGGGCTCAGGACACACATGGCAAGCATCAGACTGTCACCAGCAGATGTTTGTCTGTTGTGGGGACAAATATACACACATGGGGCTGGTGGGTGCTGCTGATCCTAGCAACCCCCTGTAGTTTTGCCCAGCTTTGACTTTCAGGTAGAAAATTTAAGACCATAAGACCAGAAACCTTTTTTTTTTTTTTTTTTTGGTTGACTAGTTGTTTTTTTTTTTATTATTAATTTAGTGTAGGGTTTGTTTGTTTGTTTTTTCCTCAGGGTGGGGGTGGTGAATTCTCTCTGTCTGCTTTTAGCTCAGTTGGGTCCAAGAATGAAACCATTTTTTCTACTGTAATTCTCAATATCTTAATTCTTAATATCTTAATATCTCAATATCTTAATATCTTAATATCTGAATATCTTAATTATGAACTACAGTAACAAAAATAATATCTCATCACCCAAAATTTGAAACAAAACAAAACAAAACAATTAACAACCTAGTCTGCATTTTCTGACTGCAACTCCCCAGTCACATCGAAACAGCCATCAAGCACACATGGAAATTTGTCCTCTGGAATCCTAATTTATGTATCCATTCCCTAATTTAAAGTCATTATTAATGTGATGGGGGCACTCAGTGGCGCTGCAGGTTGTGAGGAGTCAAGAAGGCCATCAGGAAAATAAATCCCCCAGGTTCCTCCAGCAGATGCTGGTGAAGAGGTCCATGCCAGGACAGTGCCTGCAGGTTCCCACAGGGCTGGGTACCACAGTGGAATGGAGGAAGGTTTCCAGCCCTGTGGCTGCAGGGGACACAAGAAATTCCTTCTGCAGCCCAGACTGTGGTCGCAGACAGAATTAAGGCGCTGGCACTGTTACAGTACACTCCTGTCTGGATGCTGGGAATTTCCTGGTGCATTGGGAGCTCGTGCCTCCTTCTCTGGCTGCAGGAAGCTGCGCTGCTCTCCTGTATCACCACACATGAGCATTCCCTCCCTGAGCCACCACAGCATCCGGCACGAGTCCAAACGGGCATCTGACTTCCAGCCCTCGTAGCGCAGCAACACGCCATCCCTGGGCTTCACCCTGCTCCTCCCTGTGCTGGCAGGGTGTAGCTCCCAGCCCTGGCATTCACCTTGTGAATAAAACAGCCCTTTGTGGCCAGCAGCAGGGTGTCACATGCACCGCTGGCACTGGGAAGCGGATAAATACCCACGGCCTTTCAGCGCCAGCGCAGCGCAGAGGCAGACCCTGCCTTCCTTCCCCAGAAAGGTGAGGGCCAGAGATTAAAAAGCGTTTTTAAAAGTCTTGATCCAAGCAGGGGGTTGTTGCACTACACCAGGTAGATGTTTTCTCTATAAGGAAAAGGGTCTCTGTTTCACCCCAGGACTTTTTAAGGGAAAAGCACTGGAAGTTTCCATGCTCTCCTGGCAGTAACTGGCTCAACGCCAAGATGAAAACGCTGACAGGTCTCTTTAGCTGTTCCTCAGAAATGTAGTTATTTTCTGTTGGGCTGTTTGCCAAAAAACCAACCTAAATCATCCAATACTTAAGGGAGAGCACGAGGCTTCCCAGTGCATTTTTGGGATGTTGTAGCAGGGACCTGTCCCTACACTGTGTGTGGCTTTTGTTCTTTTGTTTTGTGTTATTTTCTTCTTTAATTAAAACTTCTTTGCTTTTTCAAGGCACACTCTATCAGCCCATCTCGCTCGTTATTTTAAGCCATTTTCTGTGAGGTGCTGGACACCCTCAGAGTGTGTTGGACCCTCATGGAGCTAAAAACACCTGGCTCAGTGAGAATTCCAACAGGGGGTGACTGGCAGCTTTGCCAGAATGCTTGAGGGTACCTAGGAGCCACGACTTTGCTGGGTCACTGCCTGGGAATAGCAAGGGCAGGTTTTAAATTTCTTCATGGCTTCTGAATGTGGGATCTTGGCATGGAACATTCCCAGCTGCAGGAAAGGGAGGAAAAATCCAGAGGAAACACCCCTTGGGAGCCAGCCTCTGGAAGAAGATGCCTTCTTCTTTTCCTTAACACAATGGGTAAGTTTTGATGGGATACAGTTACCGAGCCTCCCCAAGGCAGCCTTGAACAGTCATCCGGACTAAGTAACAGTGCCTGAAGTCCTTAATTACCTTGTAGCAAAAAGTGTAAATTGATGAACAGTGGCACGTCTCAGGAGCAGTGTGTGATTTCACTCAGTCAAATAAAAGAAGAAAAATGTGGCTCTGAAGTCTGTTCATTAAAGTTTCTGGCTGATGGAGGCAGAATGAATTCACAGCTGTGGTGGACTCTATCTCCTTTTCCTATGTGGAAGTGGACAAATGCTCCCTCATTTTTCTGTAGGAACCAAGTATTTCTCCAAGGGGAGGTATTAGTGTGGGTTGCCAGACTGACATTTTAAGGAAATTCTAGTTTGTTTGTGTTTTTGTTTTCTTGTTTTTGTTTGTTTTGATGGATTTTTTTGGTTGAGGGTTTTTGTTGTTGTTGTTGTTGTTGTTGGGTTTTTTTGGTTTTGGGGGATTGGTTTTTTTTGTTTGTTTGGGTTTTTTGTCGGGTTGGTTTTGTTTGTTTGGTTTTTTTAAATGCTTCTAAATGAAATAGAAGCAATAGAAGTTTCAGTTTGGGGATGTTCTATGTCAAATGTTCATTGTTAAAGGATTTTGATTAAAGGATTCCAGGACACTGAAATTTAATTTTCAGTCTAAAAATTCTGTTTTCTGTCACAGAACTTTAGTCCTTTTTAAAGGACTATGCCACTTTTATATTTTAGCAATGTATAATAGGGAAAATGAGGAATAGGTATTATGCACTACTGCAGTAATCAGACAATAGGAAAATGCATAAACATGGGGGTTGGGTGATCCTCCAATAGGAATCATGAGTCTTTTAAAGAGATTGACCCTGTGTCCCTCCAGTCCCCTTTGTAAACGAGGTGACAGCATTTCCCTCCTGAGCACTTCATAAAAGCAGCACTTTGACATGAAAACAGCATGGATTTTTACCATGAGACCAAGAGACCCCCAAATNAGCACTTTGACATGAAAACAGCATAGTTTTTTACCATTTTAATCTTCTTTTCTTCAGGGGCAAAGAGATATTAACCCAGCCATTAAAATGTTAATAATATGAACCCAGTCAGTTGCACTGCCCTGATCCCACACACCTTATTTCCCTTGGGGAATCAGGGCAGCCAGGGTGACCAAGAGACCCCCAAACCACCAGGATCCAGCTCAAACCACGGCCTTGATGAAGACACCCCAGTGATGCCCATGGGCACACTGCTTCCCCTCGAGGAGAGATCCCTGAGGGCTGGGCTCAGCAGGCCTGGATCACTTCCCATCCAGCAAGGGCAGCCCATCCTGAGCAGTGTGTTGTGATGGGGAGCACAGTTTGCCTCCCCCTTCACTTTGGCTACACAAGCTGGTGCCAGAGCAGACCACAAACCCCTCCGGCTGGAGAGTTGTCACTGCTCTCTCACACCCTGTTAGAGTCTCCCCAAAAATCCACGGTGATTCTCCAATGTGCAGGGTACAATTGCAGCCACTTCTTGAACAGCAAAACCCCCAGTGCCCTGCACCAGTATTACCTGTGCCAGAGGAGGGTGGTGTGACAGATCCTGGGCTGTCGTCCTCCGGCTCCGACACCGTCACGGTCGGCACCACCTCGTGGCTCGGCTTCAGGCCGGTGTCCGGCTGAGTGGGGCTCGGCTCTTTGCTGGCAGCTTCCTTGGTGCTTTCTGTCTCAGTGAGTGTGATCTTGACGGGGGTCGTAGCCACAGAGGGACTGTGCTGACCCCCAGACTTTCTGTCTTCCAGCAGGTCTTGTTCCTTGGCTGCCTTTGTGCTCTCCGAAGGCGTCCGTGGAGGCTCAGCGGCGTGGTTGGACCCTGCGGGCGTTCCCCGGTACTTATCACTAAGGCCTGGGCTCTCGTCTTCTGAGTCAGAGTCAAGTTTTTCTTGGTACTTTATCTCTTCTGATCTACTCATGTCCATGTATTTGTAAGCTTCTACTTTCATGGGATCTGCTAAGGTTTTGTCGACTTCAGTAGACTCTGCAGGAGTCATCTCTATTCCCGAGTCTGAGCTAAACAAGCCACGGGACTCAAACCCAGTCACATCTTGAACAGGATGCCCCAGGGCGTTAAAGCCCTCCGTGCTGCCCGAACAGGGGATGGGGGTGTTTTCCTGCTGATAGATGCCCGTGAAATAGGTGGAGTCCCGCGGGGTGGTGTAGTGGACATCGGAGATCAGGGAGGTGTAGAAGGAGTTGTCCCCTCCGTTGGCAGTGGAGCCGTAGTCAAAGAGATGTGACGAGCCTGTGACACCTGAAGCAAAGACACAAAGACCAGGCACAGTAAGGCACAAATGCCTGCACGCTTTCTGCCTCAGGCTTTCTGCAAAGCCACCCTCTGTTGGAGAAGATGGAACAGGAAAGCCTTGTAAATACGATTGCCTGGCAAAAGATTCCAAGAGTATAAAACCCTATAAGCGAAATAGAAATGAAAGTGAACTTTGAGGTATAGGATGCCAAGCCACTGGTTACTGGGTAACAGGAAGACAAGGATTAAGTCAGCTGAAGGCAAGATTCCTGTCGATTGAGCAATACCCTTAGCAGAGAAAGGGATGCCAAAGGTCCAAGGGAGAAGGACCCTGCCAATGTGGCAGGGAAAAGGAGCCTGGAAATTAGCTTTTAAGGTTTAGTATGCAGCACGGTATGGTAATGTAGTAGTTCCTATAGGCTGTATGTAGATTCTGTAGGATTTCTATCTTGTACTGGTTGGTTACTGTAAATCAGAATATTCAACACAGAAAAAGATATAATGTACTGCAACAGGAAATTAGCCCTCTTTCCTGCACGCTTCAAGCTGTGGCTGGCAGCTTAAGCAAAGCTCTTGTACCCACGACCTATGCAATAAACCACGTGCTCCAAGAGCTGCCCTGGACTCCAGAGATCTCTCCTTGCCTCCCTCCCATCACAACACTCACCCCTGCTGATTTGAGATTTGGTTTGTGAACCAGACTTGACTTCTCTTGCAAGCTCTTGGGGACTGTCCCTTTCTATACCTTTGGGCAATATAGTGGCACATCTGTCACACAGGGCTTCCAGCTGCTGTTCCATCTTAAAATAGCTATAGAGATCCTGATAGTAACTGAGCATTCCTGGCCAATGTTTGCCCAGCCTGTAAATAAAAACTTCCTGTGACTGCAACCTCACAATCCAACCCAGGGGCTCAGCATTCAATATCCTTAAAAGAAACCTAATGTCCAATACTAAACCAATATTTCTTTTTAAATACATAGAACTGGAGGAATTTCATCCTAAGGAAACTTTTCATTATGAAAAAAAAAAAAAATTCTGCTGGACAGAAATTGAGAGGGAAAGTTGGCAAGCAGATTAAGATTACATTTTCTCTTCAGAGTAGCCACCCCAAATTTGTGAAACACCAAGGCAGAGACTCAACATCCTCATTTAGTGATTTCCACGTGTTCAGAAAGCTGTAGCCCGTGTGCCTCATCTCGAAATCACGCCGGCATGAGGGTGGTTAAACCCATGCACTGCCTCTAATTCCCTCTGCCACGCTCTCAGCTCCTGGGGATGATGCTAATTAAATTAGAAACAGCAGCCACTCTCTCTCTCTCTGCAGCGTTCATGCAAAGCACAGCTCGACGACGGGAACAGCGAGATCCCCCACGAGGGAGGTGGGAGAGACGGATTTCTACGGGGGCTGAGGGAATGGGATGAGGAGGAACAAAGCCAATTTCTGTAGGAGCTGGTGCCTATGGGAGGGAGCAGCCTGTTAACCCCTCGTGTGCTGAAGCATCTCAGGGACTGGCTGGCTTTCTCCGACCTCTGCTCATCTTCTGCAAGGGATGTGAGGCTCCTGACCTGCTCCACATGTGCCTGGGCTACCACACACAGGGCAGACTTCATCATAATACTAAAGGGACATTGCTGCACCTGCAAAGCCAGAAGCTGGAAAATGTCCATGACAAAGCTCCCGAGCTACTTGCATTTGAATATTTCCTTCCAAACGCCACCACAACTGCTTTTCCCCACAGCCCTCCATGCGTCAGGCATGTGCAGCTCACTTAGCGAGCCCTGAAGCAGTATTTTTCTGCCCTGTAATACTTCAGAGTTGTAGCTGAAGGCTTTATTTTACTGTACAACCTCACTGGATTTGACACACACACACACACACACACACACCCCAAGCCCTGTGCAAAGGCAGAGTGAGCATTTCCTTCATCTTATTTCTGCATTGTTCAGTGTTGTGGTGTCTTGCAAACAGCTTTTCCCTGGATTGCCTCTAAGCTGGGAACAACAGGCCCCTCTTATTACAAGGGGAAACCTGGTAGCACAGGGAAATAGCAGCCCAAAAGTGCAGCTCCTTGCTTTTCAGCCTACCTGGGCTAGTAAATAAAAACTTCCTCTTCCTGTGTCCCCATCCTCCCTGGCTTTGAGTGCTGCTGCTCCCCACCAGTCCTCCCTGCTAAGCTGCTCCTGCCCACAGGATGCTGGCAGTAGCTCCATCCCCACAGCCAGGGATTTGTAGCAGCCTTTGCCACAGGAGAGCAGAGAGCAAGGGGTGCTGCAGCCAGCAGGTGGAAAATCATCCATTCCCAGTCATTCCCAGCCTTCAGCTGCTGTGTTCTCGCTGCTGTGCAGCGCTGCATAGAACTTTTCATGGAAACATTTATCATCAAGGCAAGCCCTTGCCTCAGAGAGGTGAGGGTCACTGTGGAGATGTGAACTTGGGGCTTACTTCCCCCTCTCTATCTCAGCACCTTCACATTTAGCTACTCCAAATTTCACCTTCTATTTTCCTGCCAGCTCACTCAGGGCTCCAGGATGTTTTTGTAACTCGCTGCAGGCAGCTCCCATCCTCACTGCTCTGAATAACTCAGTCCCAACAGCAAAGCTATGTGAGAATGAAGCCTAAGTGGAAAACCACAGCAAAACCAAAGCAGAATAAGGGATAAACTGGGCTGCCCAACATCCAAGTTCTACCTGAGGTCATCCAGTGCCTTGCAAGGACAGCTCATACCCAGAACACATTTCTAAATGAGCAGTAAGCAAAAAGGGAAAGGTTCAATCCCTTCCAAGTGCTCTTCTTGCTGAACTTGCCTTTTTGAAAATTATCCATAAACAGGCTTGGATTTTCACAAATGTGTTGGTTAGCTGGAATTATCTGATGCATTGTTTACGCCAACATATTCCAGACTGTGAATTGCTGACTACGGACTATTCATGCCTGTTGCTGCCAGTATCTGCTGTTTGTAATTTACTGTTTGTGCTGGGTGAGTGGCTGCCTCAATCACGGGGTTTCAGGACTGCTCTTTCATCAAAAGCTTCCTCAGTGCCTCCTGGACCTGATCTAAAGCTCACTAAATTCACCAGAAAAGTCCCACTGACTCTGAGTGGCTGTGGACCAGCTCAGGATGGCTGTGGAATACCTTCTGCTGACGAGGAAAATGCTGCCACAACACCATCAGAGGGCAAAAACCCATTCCTACAAACATCCCACCATTGCTGGGAGAGAGGGAGCACAGCCAGAGTCAGAGGAGGTTGAAGCCACTGCCAAGGCAATATTCACAGATGCTGTTCACAGCTTTCATTTGTGCTTTGTCCACAGTACACGGGAGCCAGATGCACAAGCATTTGCAGCTCTTAAGCAATGCTGACCAACAGAGCAGCAAAATGGTTTCTAATGCATCTGTGTCAGGTGCTTCGTAGCAGGGTCTATAGCCAGGGCAGCTCACAGGAGAGCCACGATGATAAAGAGAGGTTGAGAAAACACCATTCTATCCTTTAGGTTATTCCTCAGCAGAAAGAAAAATCACCCTGAAATAGTCACCGACACAAACATCACATTTTCAAACCCGGTGCTGTACCAGATGTTAACACAGACAATTTAGAATGGGATCACTGCCAATCATAAACCTCTTTGTTTCTTCCTGCAGCAATTTTGCAAATAAAAATGAAACCAGAAAATGCATTTGCTGCTGGGGTTGAGGAGGAGAGAGAGTTACAGGGTATGTGAGCAAAGGGAGGGCTCACATGAGCAGGACATATGGGGATCCCAACTCTCAAGGCGACAACAGAGTCAAAAGCACTGAAGACAGCTGAAATTGCCTAATTAATAGGATTTAATGTAACTCCCTATTTCCACTGGGATTGATTTAAAGCCATTGCTGAAACTGCCTCTCATTTGGGAAGTGTGAATCTCTCAGCTATTAGAGTGGCTATTAAAGACATGGAAACTGATAATAGCTGAGCAGATTTTTGCTGAAGAATAGTGTGCTCAGAGCCTGGTGATTAAGCAATGCCCTCTCTGACTTTTAGGTTTATTTGGTTCAATATCCGTGGGAAGGAGAAGCCTTGAATAGCCCCGTTAACAGATGACAGTATCAGGTCTGAATTTACCCTTGTTACAAAGGCTGAGGGTTTTTTTAACCTGGATTTCACTCAAAATTGCCCAAAAACTTGCCTGCCAATTCAGGTGAAGGAAAGCTATTCAGCTCCTGAGAGCAGCAGTTGTGCTCTCTGGTAACATGAGCCCTCTGGAAATAATTTCACTTCCTGAGACCAGCTAAGAAGTAATGGGTCTGATTCAATCACTCCAGCCCAGCTGAGATGCTCAGCAAGTTACACGTGTTTTCATCAACTGCAAAGGAGAAAAAAAAAGAATATTGGAAAATGACTGTTTTGTTTGCTCAGAAAGAAGGAATGCTCCAGAAATCCTCTCCTACAGAACTGGATTTGGAGCTGTTTAGCAATTGACACAGGAAATAATTTAGAAATCATCGGTTCCACCCAGAGTAGCTCTTAATTTCAGAAAGGCAGCTGAAGACCAATTTGGATCAAGGCAAGCTGCACTGCTGCAGCACACTGGAACACGGAACAAAAAGTTAGCTGAGGATCACAGTCAAGAAAAGGAACTGACTTAAATAAAACTAATTTTTTTTTTTCACCAACTAGAGTATTCTTGGCCTTATTAAAATTGATCGCTTCAGAATACTGTGCTCAACTTTCAATAAAATAGCCTTATTTCTTATCAACCTGTCAAGCTTCACATGCAGCTCTGGTGATCTTCACTGGCACAGACAGACTGACATTTGAGGGACCTGGTCTAGTGGAAGGTGTCCCTGCCCACAGCAGGAGGATTGGAACAAGATGATCTTTAAGGTCCCTTTCAACTCAAACCACTCCATGATTCAGTTCCCCCCAAATACTGCAACCCCTCAGTGCAAGGGTCTGCATTTATTGCATGGCACTGATTTGCTCAAAATTAATATTTTTTCAGAAAAAGAAATTAAAGATTAATCTTTAATTAGGTGATGCTGTTTTTACAGCCTGGAGCTGTGCAGGCAAGACAAAATCTTTTTGGTTGCAGCGGGAGGAGTCAAGGTTTCAGTGACCTTTTCAGACAAAAGCAGAATAGTGGGAGCAAGCAGCTTCCAGCAAATTCCTGTAAGTCTTTTAAGTAGTTGGCTCTGACTTTTTGCTTTGGATATTGAGCTTCAGGAGTCATTACTGGCTGTCCCAGTACTGCAGGGATGAAAGCTCCCAGGAGCAGGGTCTTCTCAGCTCTCTCCCAGGTCCACCCTGTCCCATTTCAAAAACCCCTGACCTGTAGTAATTAATCAATTAGAGATATCATTTCATTTTTATTACTCAGCCATGACCATTAGGAAAATGTATCTTCCTGCTTTTTTTCCAAATGCACCACGAAAGTAGTTATTAAACAGCCCTGCCTTTTTTTTTTTTTTTTTTTTACCAAATTTAAAACTTAGTCATCACCCACTAGTAAAAAGCCTTTGCTTGACCGTGGCTTCTTTTTATTCCTCACTTACACTTAAAAAAAAAAAAAAAAAAAAAAAAAAAAAAAAAAAAAAAAAAAAAAAAGGGGGGGAAAAAAAAGAAAACATTTTTTTTTTTTTTCCTCACATTCAAAGAAAAAAAAAAAAAAAAAAAAAGGAGGGGAGAAAAGGGAAAGACTTTTTCCTGGTTTTTGACCCTGATACATGATGTCTCATTGTGTCCTTTAGTTCCCCAATTCAGTTACTTTCCTTTTTAAAACTCGTAATGCCTTACTGCATTCTCATCCATATCCATACACTACTTTGTGCAGATGTTCAGTCTCACATCACTTTTCCACTCCTCTTTACCATGCCCAGACAGACCAGCAGTCCCCAGCCTGTCTCCAAATTCAAAGCACACTCTTTTCTTGGATCGAGACCAAGCTGTTCTTCCCCTCTCTGCCTGATTTCAAATTCAACCCAAACATCAGGAAAGCTCCAGATTTCCAAATGTCCTTGACTGGTACCTTCCTGGCTGTGGCAGGGGCAGCTCACACGAGTGGCAGAGGCATCTCTCAATCCCAACCCAAATCACAAACTGCTTCAAAAGAATCTGGCCACCCCCAAGGATATTTAAGTGCACCATTTGGGAGTCATGCTCTCAGCCCTGCAAGACCCTTCTTGTGTGAGTTTTCCAACCCCAAACACTTCCACGTCCAAACAAACCCCAAAAAGTACAATTGTGCGCCAGCTCGAGTAGAGCTTGAAACCCAAAGGGCTGAGAGCTGTCACGCCGAGCAGAGGCATCTCTGTGCCGTGGGTAACGCCACTGCATCAGCTCCCAGGGTCCCCCGGATCAGCCTTTCTCAGAGCCAGCCTTCAGCCCTGAGTTATCCCATCCCCAGATGCTCTGGGCCAGGCAGAGGGAGCAGCAAGCTGCCTGCAGGAGAACTGCAACGGGGTCCCTGGAAGCAGCGCCAGCTATTCCCGGCTGCCAGGAGATGGTGCTCTTTGTTTTAGCTCGTGTGGTAGGGTGACTTTATGCTGCTCGTATCCCCAATCGTCTGCTCTGTTTGTGCTGTATATTCAGTTCTGTACCTTTAAAACTGGTTCTGGGAGCGAAGGGGGAGAAAGCAGCAGGCGCAGTTTGTTTTGAGAAAACTGCCTGACTCCCCCACATCTGGCTCTCTCTCTCTCTCCAGCGTTCGTTCTGAGACACGGACAGCGGTGGGACCGAGATCTCCTTTGCTTTTAGTTAGTTTAGCTAGCTAGGGCAGAGAAGACTCCCTGGACTGTTTTTTTCCCTCTTTTTCTTTTCCCTGGGACTGTTTAACTCTGCTCTGGACTGACAAACCCAGAGGAGCAGCGAGGGCGGCACCTGCGGCCGCCGGGCCTGGAGCTGCGGAGGGAGTGGAGCTGGTGAGAGGCTGAGGGAGCTGAGCTGCACCCACGGCAAGGACTGCCTCAGTTTGCCATCTCTCTGCAGAGCGGCCAGAGGTTTTATTGTTTCATACTATTAATTCTTTGCATTTGTGGGCATTTTGTTTGTTAAATAAATAGTTTTTTCCACTTTTCTCTGAAGAAGTTCTTTTCCTAGACCAGCTGGGGGGAGGGGCCGTTTGGGCTTGCTTTTCAGAGGAACCCCTTCGGAGGTTCCCTCTCAATTTTGCCCTAAACCAGGACAGCTCGGGATTCCCAAACCCGCTCAGCAGGTTGGCGACTCCCTTTCCTCCAGAACTCTCACAGCCCTGTCTGCCACGAGGATGCATCCCCACAAACCGCACCGGCCACACCCCGAGGGTCCTCTGGGGATTCATTTGCACAATGGATGCTACAGGAAAACCGGATCTATCGGGAGGGTACGTGGTCCGATCCCGTTATTCCTCCCCGTGGCTCTCTGCATGGTCCCCAGTGTGCTGGGGAAACACAGAGCAGCAGGAAGGCTGCTCCCTGCTGTCCCCGGCAGCTGACAGCTCCTGGGGACAGGAGTGAGTCAGTGCCTCGGCTGTGCCACTCACTCACCCTTCCAGTTATCCACCCTTCTCGCCCTCCAGATCCCCCAGCAGCAGGGCAAACATTGCCAGGGCAGGTGCTGTCTCCTGCACAGCTAGGAAGGCACGAAGACAGTGTGGAAAGAACAGGCTTAATCCTATAGACACTCTGATTACTCAGTTGATTTCATTGGAGTGGCTTCTGATTCATCCCTTCCCCCCCGAGATGGAAGCGAGTCCTAAATTCAAACAGGTTAATGATAAGCTTTGGTGCATGTAAAACCTCTCCTCCAGGTCATTTTGAAGAGGATATGAGGTACCACAGCCTCCCAGCTGGAGTTGCATCACTTTTCCACAGCTTTAGCTGTCCATTGTAAACAGGCATTACAGCTTCCAGATCCAGGGATACCCAATCTCAGTCCTCCACACGATAAATGTATGGGGGAATGGGGGTCAGCTGGGATCCCAGTCCCCAAAAACCTTGGCTGCTGAGGATCAGCAACCTTTATCAATTCCCCACCTTCTTGTAAGCAGAGACTGGAGCAGGGGACAAATCCCTCTCAGGACCCAGCCCTTAGAGGCCCTAAGACTTTTGGGAGCATCAGTTTGCCAGGTTGAGAAGCTCCCCTCAGCAGCTGGTGGCAGGTCACCAGCACGTTATGGTTCTCCCCAAAGTCATGCCTGGGGGCTTTTCCTGTAGCCCCAGACAGCTTCTGCTTTCCTCCAACAGCTGGGCAGGCATGGATCATGGCCTGGCTCTGCTGTGGAGTGCTACAGCCTCATCTGTGGGAGGGGTGTGTAGGAAACACTTGCTGAGCTTTTAACAAAATTAAGAAGGTCTCGTCCATCCCGGCAGGATATTAGCAGCATCTCTTTTTTGGCCACAGATTCTGCACCACAGCAGCTATTGTTTCCCTCTCCAAAGAGATACCAGGGTCCACCTTTTTGCTGCTGCTGAGTAGCCACTGTGGGTGTCTTGGTGCACCCCAGAGCAAGCCAAGACAAGCAGGGGAGCAGAGCCTGGTTTGGTGATGCTGAGCAACCTCAGCTCCCATNCCTGTCTCTGGAAATTTTTCAAACTTTTATTTGTATTAATTTTATTTTTGTAACCAATTTTTATTCTTTATTAAATTCTCATAAATTTCTGAAAGTGAGTGATTGGCATTTATCACACAGGGCTCACAGCATCTGGCAGGGGAGGCAGAGCAGGTGCCCCAAAGCCAACCATCAGTGTGCAAAGTGAACCCATCGTAAATCATTCAGCGTTTCCCACCCCCACATGCCCTCGGGGCTTTCTGCTTCGATAAATGGTCTCAGAGAGCTCCAGTCTGACCTGGCAGTAAAACCCTGGCATAAGGTCTGTGACAGCCCTCCGCAGTGCTCTGGACAGCATGAAAAATACAGAACATTTTAAAAGGAGGCCTGAGGAGGAGGTTTGAAACGTGCACAAATTTGCAAATGCTGCTAGATGTCCAGCATTATTTTAAAGGAAAAAAAAATCATTTAGTGAGTTAACAAAAACCTAGTTCTTGTAAAAAGGTTTTCACTCCAGTGATGGTAACACGACTGGTTGATAGGATTCAATGACACCACGATACTACCTAAAATACCTTCAAATGCAATTTCCTGAGGATAATTAAAGCCCATTTATAAGATTAATTCTTTCTTATTTCACTGTAGTCACATTTTCCCTGGAATGATAAAACTTCACTGAGCTCCACGACAAAAATACTCCAAGCACTAAGTGAATTAGCACCTAAATCATGCTTTTCCATTACCTGAAATGGGGCCCAACTCCCTTTAGAGCAATAGACTCCAAAATCTGGATGTTTTTGGCTAAGTCTCACTTGTCTTTTAAATTTTAAAATACCAAAATCCCATTTCCAGCATGATTCAGGAAATTCAGCTGCTCACTGCTTTTACCCCTCGAGCAGCCCAGGCTGTCCTCCAATCTCCCTTGCAGAACCACCTTCTCTCCTGGCCAGATTCCATCCCTGGAATGCCCTGTCCCAGGCACCTTCAGCCCATCCAGCCCCCCCTTTTCTGGGTCTCAGTTCCTTGTAAATTCAGCTTTTCATGATTGCTCCAAATCAATCCCCAGCCATGGAGCTACAGGTTCCAAATCAGCCTGGAAAAGGGAGGAATTCCAATGCCAGCTGCTTTTGATGCTGAGATAAACCTGGGACAGATATCACTGGGAAAACCCAGTGTTGGAGTCCACAGAGAGGGAAAACCCAGTGTTGGAAAAGAGCTTTGCTGAAATGTAAGTTTTTTTAGTAAGAATCTGACACACCTCTGGAGGGACTGCTGAGTTCTCTCTATGCCACTCGTATTTGCCACAAGAAATTGTGGAAATGTCACGAAAAAAAAATGGGAGAAAAGGCAAAAAGGGTTATCTTCCACTTGGACTTGGCTCCCCATCCCCCAAGGCTGAAGCCACTCCAGCTGCATGAATCTTCCAGGGAGACAGAGCCACAATTGCAAAGAGGTTCAGCTGAAATCACTGAGGGCTCTCGAGAGGAAAATTAATTTTGTGACAATGCCTAACACCTACAGTGATGTGTCAGGCACAGTAACTCAGGGAGAAAACCAGCTGTCAGGCACGCTGCAGGCTGGGGTAAATCAGGAGTGACTCCACCAAAGGCACCAGAGTTACACCTGCATAAAACTGTCACCAGGGAAGGAAGTACGAGGCCCTGGGAGCCAAAAAATAGAGTCTGAAGACAAGGCCTTACTGGCCATAATTCAGGATCAAATCTAATGCCCAGGGGACAGCAGGGAAATCTGGGTCAGAGAGGACACGGCAGTGCCAGGCTGACACAGGCAGACACAGAAAAAATATCAAAAATCATTGCCAAGCTCTCTTTCCACCCAAGGTTTTCCCACCTCAACATGATCTGCTCCAGAAAGGCCAGAGGGGCAGGGATGCTGACTCCTGGTGTCTGCTTTTATGGGCAGCAACAGAAACATTAGGACAAAAGAGCCTGTAGAGGATCGAGCAGGATACAGGATGTATAATGTCAGAAATATTTATAGAAAAAAAGAGAAATGGGGAGGTTCTGCAGAGGCAGGTGAGGCAGCAGACTCTGATCCAAGAGCTAATGGGGTTTCCATGCATATTAAGTGATTTCTCTCTGTTTCTAGGAGGTGGTGCCACCAAGGATGCACCTGAAAGTCAATCAAAGAGTTTCCAAATGTGCGTTAAAAGTTAAACCTCTCAAAGTAGTGCAGAATTTGGGGCAGAGCCACTGCAGTCATAAATCAGCATCAACCTGCTGGCTCCAGCTTCTGCTGGAGGAGGATTGGGCCATGTGTGCCATAACTAATGCTGGAAACGTCCTTGCCTTCAAGATCCCTCCTTTCTTCACCTGCCACTGTGTCTCTTTCTCCTGTGACAGATGAGTTCCCTCCAAGCAGAGCCAGGAAAGTCCTCACTGCCCTGGAGGAGGACAGCTTTAGACCTATCCCACCCTTTACACTACCAAAGAACCACCACAAGTCCTTCTTGCTTTTTACTGTAAATGCACTACTCCAAAACTATCCACCTGCCCAGGAGAGCAGCCAGAAAGCTTGGACTCTGTGCTCTGAGTGGAGGTGTAAATAAGATTTCAAGGAACACAGGTTAGTGTTAGTTAGTGACTCCCTGAGAGCCCCAGAGATGCTCCTGCTCCTTCCTTCCTTGCGGGGGCACCCAGCTCCGCACAGCCGAGGCTGGTGGCTAAATCCCAGCCTCCTGCAGAGTGAAGCCCGCACTCCTTGGAGCTCCCGAGGCTGTGGCAGAGCGGGCTGGATGCCAACCGAGCCGTGCCGGAGCCGTGCCGTGTTATCTCAGCGGCAGGGGGGCAGCAGCAGCTCCGCAGCAGCGCCAGGACCAACCTCCCTGTCAGCAGCTTCTCGGCGGCACAGACTCCACCAGGCTCCACCAAGGAAAGGCCGGGGATCGTCACACAGCTCCCGATACCTCCTGCAGCTTTAGCAGAGCCGGCTGCGTTGCCAGCTGCCCGCGGAAGCTGCAGGGAAAGGCAGGAGCAGGGAGCTCGCCCATTGCCCTGCCCGCCGTGCCCGTCCTTGTGCCGGCAGCGCTGCCGCCTCACCCGCGCCTGCGGCAGGATTTCTAGGAAAAGCTGCAATGAAAACGGAGGTTCTCAGTCACAGGGAGGCTTGTTTCCCTCCGAAGAATGGTCCTTCCCCCAGTGGAACACCCAGGATTCCCAGCCTGATGCCACCCTGGCCCCGGAGGAGGCAGAAGGCACTGAAATAGTTTCCTGCGCAGCCCAGGAAGTTTCAGATCCCGAGCGACTGAAAGTTTTTGAGAGCAGTTAGGGGAGGAGCCCTCAGGTGCAATCAGTGGAGGTGCTCCTGCTGGTATTTACCTGGGGGTAAACACACAACCCCCAGGGCAGCTCTGCTTCAGGCTCCAGCACGAGCTACTTTTGGAAAACAGCCACACAACAGCCAGAATTGCACCTGTGCTGAGCAGTGAGGAGCTTTCCAGCCCAGCAGATGCAGCAGGTACAGCACTTCAGCTGAGGAGAGAGCAGCTTCTAGAACGAGCCCTGAACAGGACATCTCTGCAGAATCAGATGTTGCTGATTCACCCACAGGTTTGCACCACAATGATAAAAATGTCCAAGGAGAATGTGAAAACATGGCAAGCAGGTTTGTTTTTTTTTTTTTCTGCGCTGTTTTCAAAGAGATAGGAGATCCAGAAAACTTCAGGGCAAGTGAAGCAGCTTTTCCTCTGGGAAAAGCCCATTTTTAGAGTCTACCACTGTCAGTGAGCCAGAGGGCATTTGGAAGAGCATCACTACCAGATAAGCTTAAGCATTGGAATCATAGAATGGGTTGGAAGAGACCTTCTAGATCATCCAGTTCCACCCCCTGCCATGGGCAGGGACACCTTCCACTACACCAGGTTGGTCCAAACCCCTCCAGCCTGTCCTGGAACACTG
This sequence comes from Rhadina sibilatrix, assembly GCA_013400275.1. NCBI lineage: Eukaryota > Metazoa > Chordata > Aves > Passeriformes > Phylloscopidae > Rhadina > Rhadina sibilatrix. The sequence goes on along the minus strand of VWYO01026382.1, from coordinate 16,555 downwards.
CCAGGGATGGGGCAGCCACAGCTTCTCTGGGCCTTGCCACCCTCAGAGGGAGGAACTTCTTCCTAATCTCCACTCTAACTTCACCCTCTGTCAGTCAGAAGCCATTTCCCCCAGGTCCTGTCAGTCCATGCCCTTGTAAACAGCCCCTCTCCAGGTCTCCTGTAGCCCTTTCAGGTACTGAAGAGCTGCAGTTATGTCACCCCAGAACCTTCTCTTCCCCAGCCCTCTCAGCCTGTCTCCAGAGCAGAGCAGCTCCAGCCCTTAGAGTGCCTTGGTGGCCTCCTCTGGACTCTCCAACAGTTCAATGTCCTTCCTGTGCTGAGGATTCCACAGCTGGATCCAGCTTTCCAGGTGGGGTCTCACCAGAGCAGAGGGGCAAAATCCCCTCCCTCAACTCGGTGCCCACTCTGGTTTTGTTGCAGCCCAGGACACAGCTGACTTTCTGTGCAGCCAGCACATATTGCTCAGTCATGTCCAGCCTCTGGCTTGTGCTTAAAAAAAAAAAAAAAAAAGTGTTAAAAAATTAAATCTAACAGCCTTCTTGGCTATAATATTGGCTTTAGGCAGCACAGGAAAAATACTGAGTGTGGGAAACTTCATTTTCTCTTGTAATTTTGACATTCGGTTCCCTCTGGTAATCAACTCATAACGTACACCCAGGATATCAGTCAGATGGATGAAGTGATAACAGGGGAATTAAGACACTAAGGTGTCCTGGAGTGAGGTCTTTACATGCAGTATCAGACACTGGCAATCCTTCATTGCATTAAAAACCACAGCCAGGGCGGTACAAATGCATCAGTGCCTGTCTCTGTGCTCAGGGATGCAGTTGTTCCCCTCAGGAGTGAGAGTGTCAGTGCAGTGCTGCAGCCTGAGCACGACTGAACACCCAGCAGGACACCAAAGGAGGCCAGAGCCAGCCCACGAAGAGAGATAAATACAAATAAGAGCTCATGCACCAACCCTGCAATGTAAAACAGAATGGGATGGACAGGGCAGGGAGAAAAGACCCCGTATTTGTTTGTACCTTGTCCTTTGGCACAGAAAACCCAGGAGCTGGGCATGTCTGTGGTTTGTTTTCCCTGTTGAGGAGGACAAGGACAGAGAGGTGCAGAGAAGCTACAGAGGATGCTGCTGGCACAAGCCCTGGAGGGCAGGACACCTGGGGCACGTTTGGGGGAAGGGAAGAACAGATGAATTTATATTGCACAGAAGAGGGAAGGGAGGGCGAGAACAGGATCACAGTCTATAAATATTCTCAAGGTAGAAGTGAAGGGAGGGAATTAGTCACAGTCTTAGAGGATGGGAGACAAAGTGGCTTGAAGTTAATATATAAAGTTAGGCTCCATGTCAAGGTGTATTTCTTGGTGGAAAAGGGCAGGGGAGTGGAACAGGGAGCACAGGGGTGCCCATCTCCCCATGACAGCACATCTCCATGAGGGAATGAATTCCAGTTCTGCCCTCTGACATGGTTCCAGATGTCTTTTTCTGGCACCACCACAAACAGCCTGATTTTACCTCTTGTAACTTAGCACTGCAGATGAAAACTGGGCAGGCAAGAGACTCTTCAGTTTGGCAAGAGAGAAAATTAAAGGGAAGTAATTCTGCTTGGAACTGAGCTGTAGCAGATTTTTTTTAATGATTTTTTTTTTTTTTTACATGAAACAAAAACAAACCAATACAAATCATTCTAGGTCAAATCAATTTAATTTGACCTGAAGCTAAATGTCAGATCTGGTTTACAGCAAACTTCTAATACCAAAAGGGAGCTGCAGTGCATCAGGGTCCCTGATGGCCACACATGCAAATTGGTGCATAGGGAGGATTCTGGAGTGTCCTTAATTTTCACTCTCCCACCCCAGCTGCACCTAACAGGGTCCAGCTCCCTTCAGAGCCAGAGAAGCATCTTTTATCTTCCACCCTAACTTTTCCCCAAGCCTAATCATTCCAGCACAGCACCCACATGACCAAAGTCCTAAATCATGCTCAGACCCATCTTAGCTCCCAGCATTTTGGATGTAAGCCCATGAAATTATTCACCACATCATATAGTTGCTATAGCAACATCCTATTGAGTATTAATATAATTTGCTGTTCCCAAATCCCATCTACTGGAAGGAGCTGTGCAGAAGGGGTAAGAGAGACATCTTTGCCTGAATGGCTTTCCATTTCCCATTGCCCCCAAGAGCAGCTGATCCAGGCACTGGATTAACCATGTCCTGTCTTCCCTCAGTGCTATCAATTGTGGCACAGGGCAAAAAGCAAAAGGGACCCCAGTTCCAAGGGCCCAGCTTGTCCAAAGCTGCCTCTTCCCAGCAAAGCTTCCAGAAGTGATCAAAACATGCTCTAATTTAAATGCAGGCAATGAGGAATTTTGGTAGCCCAAGCAAACATGTTAAAGCTCTTACCTTTTCCACTACTTTTTTTCACAGGAGTTTAGAGTATGATGCTGCAGAGGTTTAATTTTTCAGCAGAACTTTCTGAACAACTCCTTTTTGCTAAGAAGGACAATAAACACATTTTTCCCCCCCCCGATGTTGAATGTTAGAACAGTGCACATTCCTCAGCACACATGAAATGAAGTTAGTACAGAGCTGAGGATGGGCAGAGAGCAGCACTGGATGGAGGAAGAACGAGGCTGCCCGTGCTCTTAAACAGAAGTAACTACATCCTTCCCTTAAATTCCTCTTCCAGGAAGAAAAGTGGCTTTGACTGGTTAAATACAACTAATTGGTTAAGCAGTGGCTTTCCACAGTAAGTTAGGGATTTCAAGAAGTTTGAAATAGCATTTGATTTCTTACCCAAATGCCACAAGGCTCAGGCCCTTGCCTTCCAGCCCACAAGCCCAGCAGATGCTCACATAAGCCATGGGGTTTTAACACAAGAAGAGCTGCTGGGGCCCACACAGCTCCTAGACTGACCTGAAATATCCCCAAAACCAACATTTTTTTCTCCCTTAAAAACTGGAAATGGGAGAGAGGAGGGAAGCTGAGGATAGGAAACAGCATGAAGAACATTTCCAGCAGGCTATTTATACCCTCTCTGGCTGGAATCCACTTACCCTGAAGCCATTTAACACTGCTTCGTAGTGTGAAAGGGTCCTCATGTGGATAAACATTCAGGTCTGTCACTGTCAGACACTCACAACATATGGGCAGACTCTTCATGTCTAAGGTTTTCACCCATTTAAATACATCAGATGCAGGCTGAGGGGTTTTCTGTCTGATTCTGACCAAGATGACAAGTGTAAACAGGCATTTCAGTGAGGAGTTTCTGTCTGCACATCCAGGATGCAATAAAACACCTCCCTTTGGCTGCCATCCCTGTTCCTGAGCCAAAGGCTGTGCTGGCAACCCAGGTCAGGGTTGTCTTTAGGGATCAAGAGTCCCCAGAGTGAAAAGGAAGAGGAGACAAGAGGGAGAACAGGGAGCACTGGCTAAAAACAGGGAGAAGTATTGGGAAAGAAGAAGAAGATGAGGTATGAACGAGCAGGATGGAAAGCAGAACAGGGAGAAGGACACTGATAGAAAGGGAGAGAAACAGGCAGAGCAGAGTGAGAGTTAAATGAAAAAAAAAAAAAAAAGAATGATGCAGGAGAATTGAATCAAAGCCATGGGAACAAAAGACAAAGAAAGGTAGAGAAGAAAGCAGAGGCTGGAGTATGAAATGGGTGAGAAAGGAAATTTTAGAAGCTCTAGGACAGACACACATACCTGTCCATTTGCAGACTGTGAAGGTTACTACATTTGTTCTTCCCTCATTCATATTTATCCAACATACAGTTCTGGGAGGCTATTTTTAACCATGCACCAAAAAAAAAAAAAAAACAACAAC
>VWYO01026382.1:0-12674 GCA_013400275.1 Rhadina sibilatrix | reverse complement strand
AAAAAACCAAAAAAAAAAACCACCACACAAGGAGCTTTTCTCACTTCCATTTTGGAGGAAGGGCCAGGCACTTCCCAGGCACAAGGCAGATCCCTTTTTAGAATAAAATTCAGAAAGACTAAAAGACCAGAGCAAACCCAAGGCTGTTCCTGCGGAGGAGGCTGTGGCAAGCAGCTATTCCCAGAACAGCACACAGCCCAGAAGAGGAGGAGGTTTGGGAGTGAATGATGAGGTGGTGGTGGCCTCCCCTGTATGGAATTTTACCTGCCTCCTCAGGCATTTCACCTGTCTTCCTGCAGGGAATGAGCTTTTCCAGTCTGGAGCAGCAAAGAGCACAAGGAACAACACGTGCACCAAGGCAGAGGAACACAGGGAGCTGCTGGGCTGCACCAAGGCAGCAGCAGCTTCTTGCACCATGGCCATGCCAGCCTGCCTGAGGATAGCCTGAAACAGGTTCAGGAGCACCAGCCTGATGCTGTTTTTGTTCCATGTCAGGTGTGGGGACCTTGGCTGGAGCAGACTTGCTGCTGGAGGGATGCTCTGTGCATCCTCAGCAGCAGGGCTGGATATTGCTGCACTGGGAAACTCTGGGCAGGGAGGGGATTAGCTTAAGGCAGAAATGTGCTGATTTAAGGCTGAACCTTCCCCCAGGGTCATCTGTGTGCTTGAATCAGTCAAATAAGCTGCTGTGTCCTGTTCTCTGCACACTACAGCTGCTCTGCCCCTCACTGTAAGCATCAGCTGGGGATGATTTAACCAGTTAGAGGAGGAAGAACCCAGAATTTGTTAAAAAAAACACTCATCCCTTCTTGGGCAGGAGACGGAGGCATGCAGGGATGGAGTCTGGGGAAGCATCACCTGCTGTTTCCTCCCCTTAGGGCTGCTGGAGGCTGGCTTAGCCCTGCCTCAAGGCTGCCCTACCTCCAGCTGGAGCCACTCTTGTTACTCCACATGAAGTGGGAAGCACATGGAGATGCACAAAGCCATTTCCACCCACCTTTCCCCCCAGCCCTGTGCCATTTGACCACAAGGTACATTCAGCCTGCTTTGGAAAGCACATGCCTCTTTCCCTGGGGGGTGGCTGGGGACACCCATGAGCAGAGATGCAGGAGCTAAACACTGCTTGACAGGACTCAGGCAACAATCTTCCAGAAATCCTTTTATTTTATTTTTTTTTTTATATATTCCTTCTCTTTGGCTGCTGGAGTTTACTGACTGTCTAAATTGTGCAGCCTTATCCACCTGGAACTTTATGAAGTGGAGCATTGGTGAACTTTATAAGATGGCAGTGGAAGCATCACTCCTGTGAGAGGTAAAAACAAAAGACTTTGGGTCCATCTGCAATTTGGCTTTATTCAGCTGCCTCTTAGAGCGACTGGGCTGACAGAGAAGCATCCTCCTGAGAGTCCAGGCACTAAAAATATCACTAATGTGCATCAGAGTCTGAGTGCCTGCACAATTTATCCTCATTAAATTCATGTGCAATTTGAAGATACATGTCCTTACTTAAAAATTGGGGTGTTTTTCCCAATTCTGGTCCATTCCCAAAGTCTCTGGGATTGGAGCTCCAGAAGGCCTGGCTGCAGCAGAGATGGCTTTAATGAATTTAGCTGGTTGGGCTGCATCCTGTGGCCAGAGGAATAAGCCAGAGATGCAGGGAGATGGCAGGAAGGTAAAGCTGGGTGGAAAGAGAACAGCAGCAGTGCTGAACTCCTGGCAGGGCTGTGGCTCAGCAGCAGAGGCTGTGAAGATGCAGAAGTGCTGCTTGATGGTTGGATGCACATTTTCCTGGTGAATTCAATGGCTAATGCACATGCAGAAGGTGGAGAATGCACAAATGTCCAGATGGGAACCTGTCTCTCCTGTGATACTCCTCTGCCATGCCCATGCAAAGCCATGCAGAGCACAGGCAGTGCAGGAACAAAACCCTCAGAGGGTTTGAGATATGGGAGAGGTTTGCAGAGTTTCAAGCCTGCCTTGATGCCAGACTTAAAGAAGGAGATGGACATCTCAGATCTGAGGCTTGCTGCCAGCCTTGGAAATGGCTGAAAGTCCTTTCTGCCTATCAGTACTTCAGCCTTCAAAAATAAATCTATTTCCTATCAGTCCTTGGCAGGAGATGCTGCTGGGAGGGAGTGGCAGCCCGTTCAAGAGGCAAATGGGAGCAGGGAAGTGCTTTCCAGATGTGCAAGGCAAGGGCTGGCACACAGCAAGGTGATACACTTGGAGTTCCTGCCCTTCCCATCCCCACAATCTCTGGCATCTCCATGACTTTCTTCTCAACTCCACTTTCTGGGGTCTTCAGATGAGAAAAGGCCATCCTATTTACCTCCAGCTACCACACCTTTAAACCAAGGAGGCAGATTTCTGTAACCAAACTGCTCCCTCACACAGTGCAGAGTTTCATTCCAACACATTTTTCCAACACATGGGCAAAGGAACCCGTTTTCCACAAAATTCAAAATTAAAAGTGAACATTTGGATCTCTAGGCAAATGACAAACACTGTCACAGGGGCCCTTTTCAGGACATCAACCTTTGTCTTAGAGAGCAAATTGGCTTTTGATTCCTTACACTCATTAGAAAGTTGTTATACAACTTAGGAGTCTCCCAAATTTCCAGCCCAGATTTATTCATCCCCAATCTACATCCATCAGTTATTCTGTCAGCATCAGCTCTTGCCCCTTGAAAATATTCACAAGAAGCAATCCCTCCCTTGGAGCTCTCACTTTGCTAGACTGAACAAATTGCTATCTCCTAAGGAAAGCTCTCCACCCTTGGACACTAAATCTCCTGGAGACTGTAGGATGCCTGGTGCTACACTCTGGAAGGTTTCTTTTATTTTTTGTCCTAAATTCTTCTTTGATGCTGCATACTTTAAGCCACTCTTTAATGATGTTTCTACACACAGAAATGTGTTTTATTGCAGAGCAGGCAGCTCACACCATTATTTCAGTTGGCTGGAGCAGCACGAAAATCCACTGATAGCAGTAGGGTGATTTCTGAAGCATTATTCTTTCTGGTTCAACCACTATAATCTCTGCTGTGGTATCATGAAAGGAAGAGAAGCACTGACAAGGATCAAGAAATGGTGCTGAAATGGGAAGCATACAGTGTTACCAGAGTGAAGGAAGCAGTTCTCAGAGTTTCCCTGGCAAGAATGGCCACACAGTAAATGCCACATCAAAGAATCAAAACTCCAAAACATCCACAGGAAGGCACATCCACGTGTGCACACACACCTACATGCACAACCCCTTCTCTCCCAAGCACAGGGATTATCTCTCAGCCTCCGAAATTGCTGGAATCACATTTTAGGATGACCACTACACTCAGTGCCTTTTCCAGTCCCTGCATGACTGTGCTTGAAAAGGGAAGCTCTGTGCAAGTCAGCAGGCTCACACTGAATGTTAGCCAGAGCATCCTGGCCCATCTGTTGGAGATTAAGACCACAGTGGAGCAGAGCATTAATAAATGATCTGCAATTCCTGCCCTCCTCCACTTTAAGACATAGATGGGGGAAAAAAAAAATATATTCCCAACACCCAAATGCACTTTTCAGCAACAAATAATGATTTGGCTGAGCATTAAGCACAGAAGAAAAAAGTTTAATGCAGAACCTGAGCACCATCCTATCTCAAGAGGCTTTTGTTTCAGCATGAAGAATTACGTGTAGCTGAATCTTTTTATTAGATTAATTCAATTCTTTGGCTGCTTAGACTGCTCCTGTACATCCTTTCTAAATCAAGTTTGGTTTTCTATACCTATTTCCCTGTGTATTGCAGTGTGAGAATGGTGATTGAGTTCACTTGTCATGAAACAAACACGATGCCATGAATGATAAACAAGCAGAGCGTGCTGCAGAGCCTGGGGAGCGGGGAGGGTTCCTGTGCCGCTCAGGTCTGAGATTAGAAAGCTCCCTAATGAAGAAATCTGCCTAACAAATGATGTCATTCCTGGCAAAGCCACGAGCTAATTTGCAGGGAAAGGCCCAGCGACCCCAGCATCACCTCCCGAGGCGCACGGAGGAGAAGTTTTTCTTTTCTGGCTCTGAAGAAAGCAGGATGTGGAGGGGGGGCTGCCTGCCATGCCCTGCCCCTCACGGCCACATGCATGAGCTTCACAGCCCCACACACCTCCTCAGGAGCTGGGGGGGACACTCACCCCAAGGGGACACAGCCTCCTGTCACCCTCCCTGCATCCCTGGAGATCCCAGGAGCCCATCCACTGTTGCACACCTCTGATCCCTTCAATCCCACTTCCAGAGCACAGAGGGGATCAGTGCAACATCCTCAGCCACATTTGGTTAAATACTCCTCAGGATAAACAGCCATGTTAGGCAGGATTTCACCAGCACCACAGGTCATCACCCCAGCCTGTATCCAGCCCTGAGGCAGCAGCAGGTGGCTGGGGAGCACAGAACCATGAGCAGGGAGCTGTGGGCTGTGTTTCTCACCATCTCTCACATCCCAAACTTCAGGAGGTTCCAAAGCAGCCTGGCCCACATCCAGGAGAGTCACTTCAGCACCCTGATGAGAGCCAGGGCACAGGAGATCAGGAATCAGGCCCTCAGCTCTGCTGGGCACCACAAGCTCCCTGACCCATTACTCTCATCCCCTGGGCACTATTTTATCAGCATCCCTGGATTTCAGCACTCCAGGGAATGGAATAGAAGCCCATTTTCCCTGTCATGACTATTTAACTCAGGACAGGTTAAATGTTAAGCTCAGATCCCAGAAAGCTTCCAGTGTTGTGTGGAAGAGGAGGTGGCTGTGTGCTGCAGTTCTCAGCCTGTGCTGCCCTGCTCCTGCTTCCAATCTTTCTGCTGGAGTTTCTCCCTCTGTTGACTTGATTTGCAGCAACTTGCTTCCTTCTGCAGAGCCCACAGGCTCTTACTCAGACCTCTTAATTACATGTTTAACGTAAAACAGAGGAATAGACAGAATACAAGCCCATGCTTTGCTAAGTCATAGCAAATACAAAAAGCTGCAACTCAGAAGTTACAGGCATCTTCACTGTTATAATTCAGTCCTACTCAGGCTCTTCCTTCTCCAGCTGCCAACTCACACAGAGGATTCAATTGCCCTCAAGTTCTCTCTCCCTCTGCTATTTCTTCATCTAGAAAGCCTCAATAAAAACAATTTTTTTTTGCCATTTTCACTGTTTTCTTGCTCCAGAGGTCCTCAGGCTCACTGACATGTTTTCCACTCATGCTCTAAGTCATCCATAGATCTCTGTGTTGGAAACCACCTCTGGAGCCAGAGTCCTAAACAAAGCCCTAAAAGAGTCCTAAACAAAAGTCCTTGCAAAGGCAGCCAGCCAAATGCTGACCTGCCCAGTGCAGTAGCTGCAAACCAGCCAAACACAGCAGACAGAGTCACTGGGACTCAGTGGACCCAGGAGAGTTGCCTCCAGAAAGGAGGCAGCTTTTCTTTCTTCACGGGATAATGGACAACACAGAGATAGGAATCACCTGCAAAAGTTCAGAGCAAATCTGTGACCTCTCCCTGTGGATTTTCAGAGCATTCACTCCGTTCAGCTGTAGGCTAACCTGTCTTCATTTACCTTATTTACAAGCACCACAAAACTGTGTTTGCTTAATTCCCCAGTCCTTTCTGTCTTCTGCTTTCCCGAGTGGATTCAATTTCAGCTTTCCCCATTCCCAAAAATCTCTTTGGCCAATTCTCCTCCTCCTAACTCAGTTTAAAAAGCTTCAGTTAGAGGTGGATCAATACCTTCCCATTAATGCAGTATTTTCTCTTCCATGCATAATGAAGGCAAAGATGCAAAGACATCCTGCTTCCCTTTCCAAGAGCCTCATCTCCTCTTTCTAGAGCCCATCAGACGTGTACTTTCTCACCTTTCTGACATGCTTTTCAACAAGGTTGTCCCCTCTTCCCTTAATTGCTCTCATTACATGCTGCCTGCTGTGCTGGGAGCAGCTGTAAATAAAAAGCTGCTCACAGTATCAGCTGTATCCATACTGTCCTCCAAAGCAGCCCAGCAGTCCCCAGGGCCTCTGCTCTCAGTGCAGACAGGCTGGGGATGCATTTTGTGCAGAACTACCTGACCAGCAGGTCTCTAGCATGGAAAGGCAAATGCCACACAGGCTTGGATGTGGGTGCATGGGCTCAGCACAATATTTAGCTGATAACAGACAACTCTCCACGTGCTCAAACTGCTCTCCACATCCAGCTGCATGATTGCAGCAAACTGAATCCACGTCTGCCACAAACCTGTAGAGTTTTTAGGAATGGATATCCCAGTTTGGCAGCTATCCACGTATTTGAGACCTAGCTGAAAACTCAATAAAGCCAGCCTGAATTGTTTCTACTTACATAAAGCTTTCAGTCAGGTCACCTCCATCCCCTATAGGAACAAACCAGGGGAGGAATTAATAAGTTTCTACAGAACTTAGCCCAGAACTGGTAAAAAGACACATTCTAGCTACAAGACCCTTTGGGATGATCTGAACAGCACACAGGCAGACAGGAGGACTGTGCCAAGTGCTGGGAATTTTCCTATAGACATTATTAAACAAGGAGAGGATCAGCTCCTTGAGAGGAGAAGCTCCCTGCTTTTTAAAATTCACTCTCAGGAAGACCTGCACTGAATCAATGCTGCATCTCTAAGCACGGAGTAGGAGCTCCCCAGTCAGTCAGTAATGGGGTTTGTCAGAACAATTACATTGGAAAATGCATTTTCAGGTGTCACCAAGTGACTGGCAATGCTAGCAAGATAGACAGTTTAAAAAAATTAAACCCAACAACCTGCTGCTCAGCGAGGGAGCTACAGACAGCAAAAGCTCTCCATCGGGCTGCTCACAAACAGCTCAGGCACTGCATGGAACAGAGAGTGGAATTTCACAGCTCTGCAAGACAGTGCTGCAGGTCTGATTCCCATTTTCCTAAGCCATGGAGCACTGCAGGCATGGCAGAGCAGGGACAGCCTCCAACCTGCTTCCTCGCCAGCGCTGCAGTCCCTGGGCAGAACATCCCTGCTGCAGAGAGAGACCCTGCACGGGGCCAGTCCAGGAGAGGAGCTCCCCTCCCCACGCCACAGGTGAGAAATTGTGAGACTGAACATTTCAATAATGTGCCCAAAACCACAATGGGGTGGGGTCAAGGAAGTGAAAGGCCACCTCAGGCCACTGCTCACCCCCCAAAATGGGTGTCTGCCACGCATCCCCTCCCTCGTGTGCACTCGGCAGGTGATTCCTCACAGCCACAGCACACGCCACTGGGGGCTCACACAGCCCTATTGCAGCACCATGGTTAGAACAGAGCCAAAGTCTTTAAAAAAAAAAAAAAAAGGCACGTTTTCAAATTTAAAAAACCTTTTTTAGGGTGTTACTCTTGCATTCAGACAAAGCAGCAGCAATGGCCAGGCATTTATTGAGCTTGGTCAAAGAGCGGTCATAAATAGATTTCGGTCCCAAAAGGAAAGCCTCATCATCAGAGCATAAAAGTGGAAGTAAATGGGTTCGTGCAGGCATCCAAAGCAGCAAGCTCCTCACTGTAGCACAGACTTGGTAACCCACTAACCCGACGTGTGATGGCAGAACAATGCCAAGCTCTTGGAGAGTCCCTTTCATCAAGAGATCAAGGAAGGTTTCTGAACGCCTGTGAGCGCCTGCAGGACAGGGCAAGTGCAGCCAGGGGGGTTTCTGAAGAGGCCTCTGGAGCTCCAGGTTTGATCAGTGCCAATCTACAGTGGGAAAACCGACTCAAAGGCTGCCAGGATTCGGTGGAGCCACTGTTGCAGACTTCAAGGGGCTTTGAAGCAGAACGCCAGGGATTATCATAACTTTTGCTACGATTGCTTTCAAAACAATAAAACCACACGGTGACAATACCTTCTGCCTCATACACCCTCGAACATCCAAGAGCTTAAAATGATCTTTTTTCTGTTGCTAAAGGCACATCCACAGTGCTTCTATGTGTCATGTGTCCAGCTGTAAGTGATGCTAAGGAGGATAAAGGGACTCCAGGATGCCAATTTACAAAATGCTTTTTCTAAGGTTCAGGGCTCTGCAGTGCTTTGCACAGCATATTCAAGCTTTAAAACAATGCCATCTGTCATGATGTATTTCTTGAACTAACACCAAGAAGGATGGGACAGTTGAAAGCACCATCAGTCCAACATCAGATGTCACACCTCAATATCTCTACAACAACAGACCTCAGCAAGTAAGTTGGGTGAATCATGATGCCCACAAAGTGCTTTGAGGGGGTTTTGTTTGTTTCATTTTTAAGGTGGCCTTGCTACAAAATCACACATTTGTGTAAAATAGATTACTGCCAGAGAAGAACAAGAGCACTCATCAGAGGCAGCAGGGTCTCTTTCCACATTTTTCCTTTAATTGTGTTAGCAGAACAATGATAAAGAAGTTCATTTTCAGGATACCATAAAAGCAAGCAGGTTGTGAGCAGCAAAATAACTTTAGAGCAGAGGAGTAATTATTAGGAAAAAAAAAAATTCTTGACTGTGAGTGTGATGGGGAACAGGCTGCCCACAGAAGCTGTGGATGCCCCATCCCTGGAAGTGTTCCAGGCCAGGCTGGATGGGGCTCTGAAAAACCTGGTCTAGTGGAAGGTGTCCCTGCCCATGGCAGGGGGGTGGAACAAGATGGTTTTTAATGTCCCTTCCATTAATAAAACCCAAACCATTCCATCAATGTACACCTAATGCTGAAATTACTGCTCTTGTCCAAATAAGACCTCAACCAAACGTATTTTTAAATGAGTGAGTGCCACTTGCCCACCAAACTGGTGGAGAAGATGGAGCCACATCGAGTCAGCAGGAATACAACTACCAGCAATTCTGGTGGCAAGTGTCACAAGAAAGCACAGAAGGGCTGCTGGCTTACCAGGATGGGTCCATACCCTGCAAAAGTTCAATTTTTATGCCAGTTGAGAAACAGCAGTGTCCAATATGGGAGAATCTGACACCAAAAAGAGGACATGGGAAAGCAAGCAGGAGCCTGGAACCAGTCAATCGCACCATGCACTTGGAAGCAGAGAGGCACAGGCTCTACTGCCTGCTCCAAAAATCACTTTATACATCTTTTACAGCTTATAAATAAAGCAGCACAAGAACAGGGACTGAAACTGGGTCCTTTGCCTTGGAGGCCTGCCTGTAGCACTGGTACTTTCCATCTCCAGTTGGCTGCACAGAGGCTCCTGCACTTACCCTGCTGGGGAGCAGCTTGTGCCCAGCCCTCCTGAAAACAGGGATAAGGCACCAACGCCCTAGGGAAGGGCAGATCCCCTCCCCATCCCTTTTCCTCAACCCAAATCAGCTGCTTTATCAACCATTTGGGCTTCCCAACCTCTGGAACCAATGGCCTGGGTGCCAAAAAATCAGACCTGCAGATGGTGAGTTCAGCACCTCCAGACTCACCTGTTGTGCAGACCCAGCTGGAGATGCAAGTGGCCCCCCAAAAAGGAGATGTGTGAGGAAAGCAGGGCTGGGACCAACAGCTCTTCTCTGAAATGGCTTTGCTCCCCATCACATTTATTACTACCTCACTTGTCCAGCTTTAAGGACAGGGCAATGATTTAAGTGCTTTTACTAGCCCAGTGCCAAGCCTAAATTAATGATGTATATTAATAATATACAGCATTCTTAATGAAGCTGGGGCCACTTTCTGATGCATAAAACAGTAAGCTAAAAATGACTAATTTTAAAATCAATACAAAATTCACTCCCCAGTACTACTGCATAAACTGTAACTTTTATGCTGTGTCTTAAATATTAGATGGAAGTGGCTGGAAAACTCTGACTGAGAAAGTTCTGCTCCTCTTCAGTCTCAGAGGTGAGCTGCAGGTTTTCAAGTGGTTTTGGACCTCCCTGGAGAAGAAAAACTGGAGAACCACTGAATGCACCAACAGACCCTTCAAAAACCAAACTATTACCTGGTAATTCACAAACAGCACATAGACCCAGCAACTATCCAGCTCTGTGAAGCAAAGAGCTGTTTAACCACAACAGAAGCACTTCAGAGAAAGCCACCCTACACCATGGAACAGTTTATGCCAGGTCACGTTTATGTACCCCTGTCCCTCTTTTCACCCAGGCCAAAACACTNTCCTCAGTAAATTATCCTGAAATCAAAAAGAAACAGAATTCATATCTATTAATAGCTTCCTGAATTGAAAAAAAAAAAAAAATCCACCAAAAAAAACCCCACCAAAACCAAAAAATGTAATCCAGAGAGACCACAAAATATTTGCCCTGGGATTCCTCTTGGCCATCTCTGGACATAGAGTTTTTTTGAGGTTATTGGAAGGGGTGTTTGTGGTTTTTTTGTGGGGTTTTTTGGTGTTTTTTTTTTTGTTTTGTTTTGTTTTTGGTTTTTTTTTTGGTTGGTTAAGGGTTTGTTTTGTGTTTTAGGTGGTTTTTTTTTAAATCTGTGAACACTATTACATGCAGCAGAGTGGTGTTTGTGCAGCATCACCCAAGACTGCACACCCAGAGCTGTGGCAGGAGAGCACCCAGGGCATAAAACCTTCCAGGATGGGGCCAATGTACACAGAGGATGGAGTCAGACCCCTGGACTCCCATATGGAACTGGTTCTGAGCCACACCCCTGCCTAAAACTCATTGATTTAGCTAAAACTCATTGCATAAAACACATGTGGGACACAACAAGGCAGCCAGGATGAATATGATCCAGTGTTTGAGCTGAAGAGCTGTGGACTAGGAGACCTTCACAGGCATAAACATAAGATGGGGAACATTAAGAAAGGCACCTACTGCCAAATCTTTGAATTTCAGCCGTGTGGAAACGTTCTCGTGCTTTTCTGACAAATAGAGATTCTGTCTGTCTGTTTTAATTTTGGAAGAAATTGCTGTAGCCCCCAGATGCTTTAATCTGGACAGACCACAAAAATTAAAAGTTTCCATAACAAAATCTCTACTGGCTTCCCTAAACCCAAACACATCAGGGCAGGACTAGCACAAAGGAAAAGAATATTCTTCCTAATTAAATACAAGTATTAGAAAAACAATAGTTTGCTTTCTAGCTGTGTCTTAGTCTTCATCATCTCTAAATAGACCTTATTCCACCAAGATAAACCAGCTTTTAAAACACTAAAGCCAGGTGAAATGAGTACTATCCCTAAGAGCACAATATCCTGGGCTAGAAACGTATTTCATAGTTACAGGCTCCTAGAAATATCCAGTATTCCCTCTCATAACACAAAACCACTACTCCTTCCAGCCATGTCCCCAGCTGGTAGCAGGCAACAGAGCAGAGTCTTAAAATAGACACAGATGTAGGACACACTCTATTTCCCAAGGCAAACTACAGGCAAAATACCATGACCACTGTAAAAAAAAAAAAAAAGGAAAAAACCCACACAGTAAACTCACAGGCAAGGAACAGGTTGTCAATGGAGGGACAATTCAGTGCAGGTACATCCAGCAGCTCTTGCAGTGGTGCCACCAGTGCAAGGACAGGCTCACAAACCTTCCCAGTGCACAGAGGGGAGGACACACCATGCAAACCCCAAGGAAAATCCCTCCCCCACAGAAATCCTCAGCTCTGGGGTCTTTGCCAGAGCAGAGGCGGCTGAGGGAGGCACCCCCCATTTGGGTGCTAATTAGATAAAAGCAGGGCTAATGAGCAAACTAGTATTCAGGTCGAAGTGGAGACCAGAGGGATGTAGGAGAGGAAATTCTGGCTGTCAGAGCTTGCTCTGCTGGGCACTGAACAGCTCTGCCCTGTCTCTGTGCCCAGCCCTCCTGAAAACAGGGATAAAGCACCAAAGCCCTAGGGAAGGGCAGATCCCCTCCCCATCCCTTTTCCTCAACCCAAATCAGCTGCTTTATCAACCATTTGGGCTTCCCAACCTCTGGAACCAATGGCCTGGGTGCCAAAAAATCAGACCTGCAGATGGTGAGTTCAGCACCTCCAGACTCACCTGCTGTGCAGACCCAGCTGGAGATGCAAGTGGCCCCCCAAAAAGGAGATGTGTGAGGAAATGTGTGTGTGTGTGTGTGTGTGTGTCTGTCTGTCTGTCTGTCTGTGTGCTCACAGCACTGGCATTAGCCCACTGGAGCAGCTGCTGCTGCTGCTGGGAGCCCAGAGGTGGAAGAGGGCAGGATGGAGGAATTCCCTGTGGCCGTGGCTCCAACAGCAGCTCCAGCTCCCACGGCTGCACACACCAACACCAGCCCGTGCAGCCAGCACAGCCCTGGCTCTCCCCACACCGCTCTAGAGGTGTGGGCAGCTCTGCAAAGCCAGCCCAGAAGCCAAGCTGGTGGTGTCCTGATGCTGCAGAGGGGATGTCTTGGTTTGGAAAGACAGGTATCTGCCAGGGAAAGCTGGGCTTTCCCTTAGAATGGAGAATGGAAACCCTTCACCCCCCGCCAAATTATAATTTTGCAATTAAGGGCTTTCAGGCAAAGATTTTGGNCCTTGAGTTACAAGAAATAAAGAAAAACATCTCCTCAACTACTTTTAACAGATGAAAATACAATACACACCTTTTGGTTCCATAACCCAAGACAGGGGCAAACAAGGAGCTGTGCCCAAGAAAAGGCATCTCTGCTTGTAGCACACATCCCCCAGCTTTGGTTCTTGCTGTTTGTAAAACACCACGGGGAAACCTCCATGTTAAAGCCTCCCTGCATTAAAACAAGGCACCTGAAGCTTTTTGTGTTCAAACC
>VWYO01026380.1:11639-63100 GCA_013400275.1 Rhadina sibilatrix | reverse complement strand
GCAGTCCAAAGGTAACTCCTTCTGGAGCTGCAGATGTGGTTCTGTTGGAGTAGAGATGATCCTGTAGAAAAGGGTCCAGTGATGGTGAGATGGGTCCAGTCTTCCTCAGGGAATCTGGTAGCACCAGATACCTCGTGCTCCTGCATCTCAGTTTTTATCCAGGTAGGAATGGTTGGCTCCCCTCACTGGGAGGAGCATCTCACAATGGGATGATGGAATGTGAACGACTGCTTGTGGAATATTGCTTGGTGAGCCTTAATTGCCCATTAGCAGAAAATATCACCCTAGAGGGAGGACGGATTGTGAAAGAGATAAGAAACACTGCCCCACCTGGTTTTAACAGCTGGCCCATTATCAGAAGGCATCCTCCCCCCTCCCCCCAGAGTTACAAGAGATAAAGAAAAGCATCTCCCCAACTACTTTTAAGAAATGAAATAGAATACACATTTTTGGTTCCATAACCTAAGACAATAAGAGAAGTGTATTGAAGTTCCATTGTCATCCTATTGACATATAATATTAAAAAATAAACTAAAAAGTAGATATTTATTTTATATTGTAGCAGTTATTTCTTCATAGACAATGACACTAATTTTGGGGTAGGATTTATACATGTGAATGATGAAGTATCCCTTATTGCTCAGAATCTCCCAAGTACAGCACAAGAGAATTAAAGTAATTGGATAAACTGTAGAGTGAGCCCAGGAAACAATGAGACAGGTCAGTCTGAAGGGAAGCAGTGTAACAGATTCATGGAATTATTTAGTATCACTGAGGAAGAGCCCTTGGAACAAGAGCAGGAGCAGTGACCATGGTTAGGCACTGCCAAACATCACTCTGTGGCAGCCCCAGCCTTGCCTGAGCCAGATCCAGCAACCCCCCATGGGGTATGAGAGCAGCCTGCACCCTGCCAGGCTCCATGGCAAAGTGGTGGAGGGGGAAGTCTCCTCCAGGTTCACAGGGGGTCATGTGGGGCCACATATCCATGATGGTGCCTTAGCAAGGTGCTAGTTACAGAAATATGTTCTGAAATTTTTAGGTGTATAATAGCAGTTTCTTACTCTCTGGGATTGTGTATTATTGGTAGTGTTGCTGATGAGGAACCTGAATATGTGGTTGTCTGCCAGATAATTATGTGTCGTTTACTACCTCTCTGGTCTTGATCTGATTTGAGCTATGTGAGCTGAATAGTTTTTCTCTATAACAACAATGAGGTAGCTTAGTTATAGGAGCTTAGAGGGGAGAAACTGCAGAAGAGTTTGTTTATAAATCTAACTAGTGAGTGATAAATGTTGATATCATAACCATACAGATGTAGAAGTGACCTTTCATCATTTTGTGACAGATTATGGGTAAGAAGAGAAACATGAAACAAAAATAATTCATACTCTATATGATAAGGGAATGAAAGCCAGTTGAGAGATATAAAGAAGTTAAAGATTTCAAGCTTATGAAAGCTAATCATTCTTATATAATAGCAGCTAAATGGAAAACTGAAACCATTATAATTAACATTTTTCACTTTGCCTTCATTTTTTCATTCATTAAAAGCTGTGTTTTTCTGACAAGAAAGGATTTAGTTAAAAAATATCTAACTCAATCTGTTATTGTAAGAAGAATGGATTTGCCACAGTTTTAAAATTTTCATGTAAATGTTGGATATAATTTTTTTCCCCATTGAGTTTGCCAACAAAACACACAAACTCAATATTTTCCCAAAATTTTAACACTGTACTGGTAAATACTTGAATATATATTAATTAGTCCTAAAATATGGATATTTAGTGGTCCCTGAAATTTTTGCTGAGATAGTTTCCAAAGGTTTGTAAATCCTAACAGTGTAAAAGTTTCAATTTTCTAGTTTAGTTTTCAGTTTAAGATATTGAAATGGATTTTCTTATCCTCCATAGCTATACTTTTTGTAGCCCACTCTGAAGAATGTTAAAATTCTGGTTCCAGTAAAGCTATTTTGCTTTAAATAACAGAATTATATTCCTAAATCTAGATTTAGTTGAAGTCCCCAAAGATTACTTTCAATTTAATGAATATTCTGCTGTTAACTCTAATTTTTGCCTATCAATCACAGTGTTATTAAGTACCTGAAACAAATTATTTCACATGATTCTTCTGTTTGCTTCAGACAGACACAAATTTTTAGGGTCCTATTTTATGAGAGATAAATTTTCATTTGGATCCATTTATCTCTTCATTTATAAAGTAATAAAATGTTTTAAACCTCTTTTCAAGTTTAGACTATATCCAAGATCTTGATTTTTATGAGTTACCATCTGAATATCAAATTTGTACATAATACTTCAATTTTCTCATGGAAAAATGAAAACTTGAAGTTTTCTTGACTTTTGGGGTTTTTTGTTGACTTTTTAAGTTGATCACTAGCTTACTTCTTCATTTCAGATCTGTGCCATACCCAACAGAGAACTATACCCAGTAGCACTAGAAAGAGATCTTCCACAGTCTCAAAACTAAAAATCCAAAAAATCAACCAACCAACAAAAAAAAAAACCCAAAAAACCCAAAAAACAACAACAAAAAAATCCACCAACACCCATCAACAAACAAACAAACAACAACAACAAAACCCCCTTGTAATGTCACAGATGTAGTCAAATTTTGCCATTTTTATTATTTAAAAAAATAATTCTCAAGGAATCCTTATATTTAATTATGCCATGTCCTACTTTATTGTTATGCACATTGTTAAAAATCTGTATTTTATTTCCTGGTGGTTATCAGACACATAATGTTCCTTCCCTGATTTCCTTAGTAACACGAGTTTGTTCACAAGGAGCATGGGCTATGAGGGTGCATCCTGCAACAATTCCATTATTTTGGAGTAATAAATTTGGAATGAGATGTTACCAGTGCTCTAGCTTTATGAATTTAAGTCTTTGAGTTCAAATTTATTATTTTGAAATGTGTGCAACAAAAAATATAAAGCCCTGTTTAAGGTTCTTTCTTTGTCACAACTGAACAATATTGTACTTCGTGGGACCTCTAAGGAGGAAGTCATATTTTTCTCTCCTGTGTCTTGTTATGACTCTCTGATCAATTACCACAACAAATGTTTGCTGAAAACTCAAGACAAATATTTATATATGGTATTTTGATAAACAGTGAAAAATGTAATTTTCTTAAAGATATGTAAACTCTCTTCCATGGAACTTCATTTAAAATAGTGTTAATCATAGTATCTTTACTTACGAAATCAAGATCAAGGATTTTAAAATTAAATTGCACCTCATTTTATCTTGTTCAGTTAATTCCTTTGTCTTTGGGATAATTTTTCTTAAATTTTAAAATATAATTATGGTATTTTCTAATAGGTCGATGATTATAAATCTTTTAAAATCATTTATTCCTTCATATCTGTGCTATGCTGCCTAGGTGTTCTGTTCATATGTTGAAATAGTTAACTACTCCAGCAGAGGCACTGGAATAAATACCTTTGTAACAACTAATGAGAAAATAAGGTAAATACTATTTGGAGAAACAGTGAGAAAAGGGTTAATTAAGTTATTTTTGTCTTTTTTTTGTGTAGTTTGATGAAACTTCATATCCATTTTCTCATCTGAATATATATAAGAACTTTCATGACTTAAAGAAAGTACAGATTACTGAAGCCTAGATATTTTTCAAGTTTTTGATGTACAATTTAATTGCTTATTTTCTAGTAATTCCTTGAAAAGTTCTAACGGTCAGGAATTCTGTCTGTTTCTTTTTATTCGAGTAATTGGGTATTTTAGTTTCCAGAGGCAATTAATAGATTAATAGATATGGATTTAGTTCTATTTTTTTATTGCACTGACATTATAAGGGATATAAAATGTAGTTGAAAAATTTTCTATGGAAAATAGCCATGAGACCATATATTTCCATGGTGAGTCGTAACTTTGTTAGTATATTTTATGTTGAAAACATGTTCATTGGTAACCAGCATTTAATTTCTAAGTTTATTTTATGCTATACATCCTAAATTAAAGAACCCTCTACTTTAAAGAAATATTTGGAACCATCAAAAGTGAATTCAGTGCCAAGACTTTTATGAAAATATGGAATCTCAGATATTTCTACAAATCAGGCACTCTGATGTCTAGACAATAAAACACTTTCATGGAAAACTTGTATTTTATAATGTGAGCTGTTTGACCACATCTTACACTCAACTTGATAAACAGTGTTGATTGATCTCTGAAAGTCACAAAAATTATGTAATTGATAGAACCTTTAGGTCTAACATACTGATTGGACTACTCAGTTGAAAGAAGAGACAAAAAAATTATAATTTTATGTCTCAAATATCCAACTGCTTCAGTTTATCACATATTTAAATGCTTTTTTTACCTCTATTCTCTTTTACAGTATGTAAATCTCACATAATTTTTTGTAATGATACTTTGGTTGAATTGGCTAAAACTAGCCACCTGACAATAATGACATTATTTAGAAAAAGTACTTACATACATTTTATTATACGTATCATATATTGGACATGATGCCTATGTATTTTATTTTCCCTCCATTCTTCGTAATGTAAAATCTAGCCCCTTAGTATTATCACTGTTATGGGCTATATTTTTCAAATAAGTTTCATAGATTTTTCAGAAACCTGACATACTATTGTCAATGCAAAGTACTTATCAATTCTTTTTAGACTTAGTTTTTTGGTAATTTTTGTTCTTTTTTCCATTATAGGTCTCCCTCCTCTCTGAAGAATTCTAATGTCTCCCCTCCAACATATCAAAAGTCTGCTGCTACATTTCTAGACTGTGAACATCAATTTCCTTATTTATTTGTCTCATCAAGATTTTCAACGTTGTAAATATAATCTGTTCCACAGCCTCAGGTTTGCATACACTGTGTCTCAGGAACTTCTGGCTAATGATGTTGCACTTTTGCAGTACTGTCAGTATTCCACATTCTCTGAGTATTCCAGGTTCTCATTAAACCTACCACCCAAACTGTCCTTTTCCCTTTTTCTTTGCCTCTTAAGTAACTTGCATAGTTCTCTTCCCCAGTTCTAGTCACCAGCTATAGCTAAGGTCAAGCAAAAGGTGATGTTTCATCAATATTGCTATATTCCACGGTGACTTATATGTAAAAAACTCAGTTTATATTTCAGTCAGTTTATATTATTGAGACCTATACTAGCAGTAGGTCTACTTATTGCAATTTTCAAGTTAATTCTGAGACATAGTGCAACCGGTTTATTTCTGTCGAGACTTTTGCCCTCTCTACCCTCTCCATGAAAATTGAAATACGTGTTTTTTCTGTTCAAGTCCATGTACACAATTAAATTGTGCTATTTATGCTGTAAGGAAAAGGAATATGAAAGACATGAGTGATTTTGCTTAGGTCATATAGGATAAATATTATCCCCAAGAAGTTTTTCTGATGTTAGGACCTCTTATCTATTTGTTTTCTTTCTTCTCAAGGGGTTGTATTTAATCTTAACTATACATACATGAATGGCAGAGTAGCCGCAGCTGGCAAAGATCAGTCTTCTTCATTTTAAGCATCAAATTAATTTTCTTTCCCTTAATAGGGACAAATATTAGGCTTACATAGGAAATTCAAAAAGAGGGCAGTAATTGCATGGCTCTAGTGCATTTGTCCACAATCACAGTTGAAAATATGGGGACAGTATGAGAGATAATTTTATTGGCTTGGGGAATATTAGAAATTTTTTTGCTACATGGTTTTAAAAATAGATTTATTTGATGATTTTTGAAATTGAAAAATCATGCAGCTATGAGAATAATATATATTTTAATACTGGATTTTAAAATGCTATAAACTTTATGTTTCCTGACTTCAGGAAAAAAAGGATTGCAAAAAATCCTCAAACCACAGAGCTACACGAAAACAGATAAAGAGATATTGAAAAGCATTAGCTTGAATCAATATTCTGGAACATACAAAAATGAAGTAAAACGCAAGAAAAAATGCAGTTGGGAAGGAATAAGACTTTCTAAAAGAACAGTGCACCAGTGGGGAAAAGATGTAACTGGGAATTGCTTCAGCTATGTGGCAAATTTGGTTCTTTCTATTCCCAAATTCAGAGTTTAATGCATCCTAAATTACCAAAGTCATTAGGTTACACAGAAAGAGTGAAGGTTTCTAGTACTTGCCAAGGAAAATCAATAACTTGTGTCAGGTATGAAGCTGCATTTAGTTGCACTAAGCAACTGCCATTTTCTTTCATTTGCTTTAGTAAATATTTTTTCATGGCATATTGAAATTACCCTAAAATTTACACTTTGAGAAATTGACCTGTTCTTTTGGAGTTGCTTAAAAATATCAGTCATTGATGTTTTGATGCATGACACATTAGCCACTCAGAAAAGTTTGTATCTAAATAATTGAACATAAAACATATTAATTAATTTGATTTTCTAGTATCAACTCTGGTGGTTTAAAGATGTCAGAGCAATGGAGTGAGTCACAGTCATCTTATCACTTATATCCAAAATTACTGCATGAACTTAACATGGTTAAGTTCAGTTAACCATGTCAAGTGGAAAGCACTTAGGAGAAAGCTGCCACTGAGTCAGTGATGCAAGTTCCAGATGTAGATTGTTGAAAGCAAGGTCAGGTTCTTCATGGGCTGTACTGTGTGCTATATATTTACTTTACATCCCCCAAACTGTATTCTTATGTTCCAGATGACATACAGTGTAGTTAAAGGTTATAAATGATTTGCTGTAGATAAGAACAAAGCAGTATTGAGCAATAAAAGTATAAATTGAGTGGATTTAGATGCTTATGTCCAACAGAAGAACCAAGAAAAACCTTCCAAAAATGGTAAGCAGCCTCAGAATGCATAATAAGCATGGAAACACTGGAAATTTTGCTGCTGTTCATGCCCTGAAGTCTCCTTGTCTGGGCTGGGTTTAACATCAGGTGTTGAGTTAATCAGCCTTGTAGAGCAGCAAGATACATGAACTTGAGGTAGTACAGTTGTATGGCTTCCTAGCCGTATTTGCTTCAGAGCTAGCCAATTCTGATTTGACTGTGATTATCTGATATGTCAGAACAATAAGCAAATACTCAGGTTGAGACAAGCATCTGTCTCTCTCATTCTACTTCAGTTGTGTACTAGTGTATTGCACAGCCTTTCAGTTCTATTTTTCCTTTCTCTTTTCTGTTTTAGACTTCAGTGAATGTGTGCGCCATAGCCATCCAAAGGTTTCAGTAACAATTGGCATTTCCTTCAGGAGTCACCAAGCAGAGACAAGTTTATTTGGAGGAGAAAATGGCAGAAATATAAAAGCAATCTCTGCAGCCACAGTAGCCCCGATAGGAACAGGCTCCCAAATAACATCACTGAGGTCATCAGACACGAGGTATTACCTTGGGAAATGGATCTCAGTGTCACAGGGCTTCAGACTGCTGTAGGACTCCTGTCCTGACACAGACAGGAAGTCAGTGGTCATATGTGCAGGGCACAGACAGCTCTGCACAGTCCCTGAGGAATCAGAGATTCTCTAGTGTAATGCCATATGCAAGATTCCAGCAGTCTGTCAGGAAGATAGGGACCTGTCAGTTTCTCCATAAATCCTTCCTTTCTGTGAAGCCGTTTGACACACTTTTGTCCTCTGCAGTAAATCTGTGCTGACAGTTTCATTTTGAAGTGGTATTACCCATTTTTAAAGAACATTATCTACAAATTTCCAGATTTTTCTTACACACCCTTATTTCCCAATCAGTTGTTTAAAGTCTGAACTGCTGACCTTTTAATATTTTCTTCATCTTTGTTCACTTCACTGCAATACAGAACTAGAACCAGCAAACACACAACTGTGATCAGGGAAGGGCAAGACTCTGTTTTACACTTGGAAATCTGTTCCTGCTGTTGCTGTGGCTGCAGATCCAGTTTTGTTAGAAACTAAAGCTTTAGAAAGGCTCATTGTAACCAAGAAAGCCAGCATGAATCCAAACTTAATAACGTTTCTAAACCCATACCCCCTGTGATCTACCTTTCTCAACTCGCTCGTGAAAGCATTCTAATTAACTCCACAGTGCCTTTAGATAGCTGAACAGAAGACAAGACTGAGAAAATTATGATGTACCCTTTCTCCTTTCACCTTTTGTCTTTTGATAGTGAAATACTTTGCTCTTCCTTTTGTATAAATATTTTGCTTTTCCAAATACTGCAATAAACCTTCAAGAAGAGCAGCATACCAAACAGAGAAAAAAGATTCCTTCATCTCCATCCCTCATGACAAATCTGAGGGAAAGGAGGAGGACACTGTGTTTACCTTTGGCATATGTCTAATGACAAGTTAAGTTATATATCAAAACTACTAAAGTTATTTTTAATCTCTTGGATGTTATTATGCTGTATCATACTTGCGGGTCTGATTGAACACCAAATTTAGATTCTTACTCTCTAGATCTTCCTGAGGAGGAAAAATGGAGAGGGAGGTGCTGAACTCTTCCCCCTGGTATCCAGTGACAGAATGTGTAGGAATGCTTCAAAGCTGCATCAAGGGAGATTCAGAACGGACATCAGGAACCATTTTTTTATTTTTTTTTTCCAAGAGGTTGGACAAACACTTGTCAAACACTCTAGGCTTCCTAGAGGGGTGGTTGATGATCCAAGCTTGTTAATGTTCAAGAGGCATTACAACAACACACCTAATAATATGCAGTAACTTTCAGTCACACCTGATTGCAGTCAGGCAGTTTAACTAGGTGATTGTTGTAACTTCATCTATTCTATTCTATTCTATTCTATTCTATTCTATTCTATTCTATTCTATTCTATTCTATTCTTGTAAAGATGTAATTTATAGTTTTTATCAGTTTTTGTGAATGTTTCTGTAAAATGTTTATTTTCTCTAAATGTCATTACAGTCCTAAGTTAATTAAGACAACTGGAACTTTAGACCACCATATTTTCTTCTTGTACCATCAGTGCAAAAGCATTATAAGCTGCAATATTAAGAAAATGATTCAATATTTTGTTCACATTTTCATAAATGGTATTTGTTACATTTCAAGGAAGCAATTAATCCAAAGACAGTGAATATAAGAATGAGTCACAAAATTTCTGACACAATAACTTTTCATTTCTGTATTATTATACTCACAAATAACATAATACCTGTCAGGGTGGCACTGGAATTGTTTTGACATTGAAGTGTATTGCTTAAATTAAGAATGTGCACTCTTCAAATCATTAGTGAGTTGGGAGGCAAAGAAATTATGAATTGGTTATTGGCTTCTTGTCAGTTTTTGAACAGAGGAGAGTAATTTAATTGTGAGCTACAGAATTATTGGCTGGGTATTTGACTCTTGTAAATTTATGCAATTCAAGGAACTGTGATCATAGCCTCAACCCAAACAGATCTCCAGTTCGTTTAAAGAAATCATAGGCAACAAATGTAGTAGTTTTTAGTAGAGCTTAGCAAGAGATATGTCCTCTTCTTGTGAGCAGATTTTAAACACATTTCTGTCGTCCACTCTTAGGAAAACAAGATTTCAGAAGAATTTTTTTAAGAAATTCTTCCAAGTAAACATTCTTAGCATAGCTCAACATATAAGGCACTTGTAGATTTATGCAAGAGGCAGGATTCAATTCTGTATTATATTGATTCTTTGACTATCTATATAAATTGAACAAGTATAAAAGAAGCGCTTTGGAAAATGGATTTAGATGAGGGAAATATTCAAAAACTTACATGGCATTTAAAACTGTAACCCAGTCCATATTCAACAGTTTTTTGGGTTTTTTTCTTTATACCAAATAAGAGTATAGATAGTGGCAGCCACAAAATCAATCTGGTTTTGATTGGATTTCTTTCCTGGTCTGAGGAAACACCTAAAATTATTTTATATTCATCAGAATTTTCCAATTAAAAAGACCACAACAGTTTTTAATAGGCGCTAGTTTCCATACAAGATGTATATATGAACTAATTTCTAAAATATAGAAGTTTATAATTTGCAAATCTGATGTTGATAGTTTGTGTGAATTCTTTCACTGCAGCAATTAATACAGGCAGAAAAGCTATCATACATTTTAAAAGTGGGGTTTTTTTTGTTCTTTATGAGGAAACCCTCTTCACATAATTTCAAACAAAATAAAATGTGCCTAAGATTTTCTGATTTTTAACAACTCTTAATGTTCAAAATCAGAGATGACTATTCAAGTTTTCTAAATTATTCAAATGCTTTATATTATTCTTAAACTTCAGATAACCTTTGGCAATCAATATAGTTGCAGTCCTGCAATTGGAAAATACAATGTCTGTTTGGACCTTTGCTCTTTAAGCAAGATAGCCCAGGGCAGACTCTGAACTTATCTTGATTCGCATAAAAAATTATGAACCCAAGAACCACTTAACAGTTTCTTCTTAAGTCTTGCTCCCAGAAAGTTATTTTTCTGCTCTTTTTAATCTCCTCTTCTCCACACACAGTAGTACAGAATTTAGGAAGATTTATCTCAAAATTTATTAATAAACCAAAGGATAGAAACTCCATAAGATGTTTTAAGAGCAGGATGGACTCATTTTTACAGATGAAAGGCTTGGTGCTTCTCTTTAACTTTTAGAGAATTATGAAAGGCATTATTTTCTCACAAAGATGAATACACTCATGTTCCTCACAACTCCCTAGAGAGATGAAGTAAAAAAAACAGTTTTCCTAAAATGAAGAGGTAGAGAATGAGTTCTGAAATTTCTCAGGTTCTTTCTTGTTCTTACGCTGATAGTTGTTACTGAATTGGAATTATTGTATATTTCACATTGAGTATGGTGTCAGATAGAAGAGTGGTATAATTGAACACCACAGCCTTTTAATTTTCCTTTCTCCTAGATAGTTTCACAGTTCAAATGAGAATATTTCTTTGCTGTATGTTCTTAAACTTGAGAGACATCAAGAGGCATATATTTCTCCCTCTATATATAGTGAATTTATCTCTAAATTCCTTGAAATGTAAACAAATAGATAAAACATTATGGTGCTTGGAAATGTACAGCCTAGAAATGAAAGATCCACCTCCAAAAATGAAGCACATAATGTTGGCTTAGATACCTGGGTGTTCCCATAGCCATAATACTGGATTTGCTCCCATATAGGGAAAGGACAGCAGTATTGTCCTGAGTTGGAGGGACATCTGAGTCAGACAAAAGACAGCTGAAATTGCCTCTGAGGACTATTTTAGCACATACTACTGTGAAATTAGTATTTTAGATTCTGATCTACAAATTAGGGTCCTAAAAAGTTAGAAGAATTTAATAAATTCACACAGAGGAAAAAATGAACTCATGAAAAAAAAAACCTCTTAACCATCTCAGTTCAGACAATTTGATATCTAAGTTTTAAATAAACAATTCATTCCCTTTAGGGTCTGGTTTTCTTTTAGTGTGTAATTAGTAATTGACACCTCAGTTCAGCTGTTACTAAATGTTTAGTTTTCCAGAGTTTGGACACATCAGTATTTCAATCCTCATTTGTAACCATCTGATTTTAACAATGGAGTGAAGAGCAGAAGCTCTTTGCTTGTTCCATAATTTAGTAGTTTGGGAACATGTCTGGGATTTTAGAAATTATTTAAGTTTGTGAATCAGACTCAGACTGAAGTGGCTTACAGTTTGCTTCAACAACTACATTGGCAAGTGCTCTCCAATATGGGATGAAAAATGCCCTTGAGAGATAGGTGCTAGGAAGTTATTTCATGGTGACAGCAGAGATTATAGTCAGAAAGATTTTGCCTGAAATCTTAGTTACCAATTTACCCAAGGCAGTTTAGCAGGGTTGGTGGTATGTGGGAGGTGAGCAGCAGTATTACAAAGAATGGGTGAACTTTCTTTTCTAAATGCCTGAACACTTAGCTAAGAACAAGAACAAGAAAAATAATGTGAAAAAAATCCAAAACAACAACTAAAAGCTCCCAATTCAATTCAATTCAATTCAAACAAAACAATAAAATGGAACCCAAAGGAGTCTTAACTGTAAATTATCATATCATACATAAGCAGCACAAAATACACCAAAAATACACCACAGAAACTGGGTGAAAAACTTGCAACAAAGGATCTTTAAGCATATTTACAGATAATGACCAGGTTACTTACATGTTCATCCTCATTAACATAATCTTTTAAATCAATAAGGCTAATTCCATCTCCGAGACTTGAAAATTTGGAAAGTAATCATGAGAATTTGTTTTAGAAAATAGATAATAAATAGATTGTTGGTGTGTATAAGAAATTCTAGTATTATATCTGTATTCGAATATGTTTGTTTATTTATTTAAATACAGGAGTGAGTATGAGCTTGCAATTTCACATGAGTCTTACTCTGGCTTAGTGGGAAAGTGGTGAGGACTGTCCAGCAATCAAGGTCTCAAAAATGTAGCTAAAAATAATTCTGATGTCTTTAATTTTGAATATGGACAGCTATTCATATTTAAGTCAAAATCTCCACCTGCTATGGTGGCAGAATTTTTGATGAAAGTCCTAAAAATAAATTTCTTAAACTTTTTCATTTTTTCCTGTATAACTTGCCAAACTCAGGCTTTAAAATTTAAAACATTTCATTTATATATAGCATATTTTTAGTAAAATTAAAGTTGTATCAGTGTATCATTCCACACACCTTTCTCTCAGGAAGAAAAATTACAAACTTCCTACACACGGGCACAGATAATTTTTTTTTTATTCAAATAATTTTACATCCTGTCAAATCTAGCCCATTTTACATGTGTGGTTTTTCAGTAGTTTTGCAAGTATAATTTTATAATAAGTCAAACATTCAATACATAAAGACCATTTTATTCCTTATAAAGGTATGTATTTCAAAGGGGCAGGGTCCTGACTCCTCTGTACTCCTCATCAGTTCTCCAGCTCAGGCTCGTCTCTGGAATTGTGACTGTAGTCACAAAGGTAATGGGGTAGTCTCCTGAGGAAAGGATTTTCTCAGGACTCTAAGGTACTCCAGTTAGTTTCCCCAAAATGCATTGCTTGAAGAGAATGATTCTTTGACTCTTCATTGCCCTGAGGCATTTACCAGGATAATGAGACCAGTCATTCATTTCCTAAAGCAAACTAGAGTCTGTGGAGTGCCAGTGAACCATGGATCTCTTAATGTTGTCCCAGGGAGAGCTGATTGGTTACAGGATGGCAGCTTTCCTCCACATTTCCAGCTGCTATATTGCACTAAAGGCAGATAAAAATGCATTAGATTCTTCTCTAACATTATTTTCTCTTGTAAGCAATTGCTACTGTTGCCACAGAGATCTTAAGGGTTTCAAAGTGAGAAAAGCAGTGCAATGTGTTTATAAAAAGTTGTAGAGGTTACTGAGACACTCTCTCCATTACCAAGAGTTCTAATAACAATACAAAAAAGTAGGTTGCAATTTTACACACAAAAGCAAAGCTAAAAATACAAGCATAGCAACAGCTTTCCATGTCTGTAATCTATTAATAAGGGAAAATAATTCAAGTGATAAGAGGTGTCATCATGCTGGTATTACTTGTCATGCACTAGGATATAGAATTGAAAATCCTCTGAGAAAGTTTTCTCTCCAGTTTTGAAATAGTGTCAAAAAAAACCAAAATAAAATAAAATTAAAAAAAAACAAAACAAAACAAAAAACAAAAAAACAAAAAAAAAAAAAACAACAACAGGTAAAGAATTAATCATTGTTTGGAGATTATTTGAATACATTTTGAATCAATTTCTGAGAAAAATTCTCAAGCATATTTGTTAAGGTGGTTTGGCTGTGGTGCCTTGGATTGAGATGATGGTTTCGCTGCTGTCAATGTTGGAGAGAGTACAAAGTATGGCACTTGCTTCAACATCCTCTTAATACTTGCAGATTTACATTAAGATAATGATAATTATTATCATTAAATCTAATGCTTCAGCTAGCTACTAGAAGTGGGCCAATCTGTTTTCCACAGTGAACAATTTGAGAGATTTTATTTCTTCATGTCTCTCTGGGCATCAATTATTTACTGCATTTGAAGACAGAGAAGACCTGGTGGGAAATATTTGGATATCTTTGTTTTGATGCTCTGCTGGTGAATTTTTCTTAGAGAATGGTAGGAAAGAGATTACTTAGACTGGAAAATGGAAACAGAGGGTTTTGGAAAAAAAGGGTTTGGAAATGTTCTTGATATTCTTGGCTTACTTGGCAAGCTGAGGGCTTTAAATACAATTTATTAATATATAAATATGAAAACACTTGAGAATTTCAAAACCTCTAAACACTATATTGAAAATAAGCTTGTTAAGATATATCAAACCTGATCAAAATTAAATAATTTTCTATAGAAAGGAGAACTAAAACAAACTAAAAAATCAAATTTTATTTTGTTTCTCAATAGTGTTTTTTGGGTTGTTTTTATTTTCTTTTGTAAATTGTATGGGTTTTTTTGTTGTTGTTTTCTTATTCTGTTTTCAATGAAAGCCAAAGTGTTACTTATAGATTTTTTTTTGTCTATTTCCCCTTCTATAAATTTAATTTTACAGGCAGTGCTATAAATAATTTTCAAATAGCTGTAGGTGTAGGGTTTTTTCTATGACTGAAAAACTTTTGTTTGCACATTTTGCTTGCAGGTCCTGAATATTCAGGTTTTGCTTAGCAGATATTTGAATGCCTTCATCCCATACAGATACTAGTTATTGCACTTAATAGATGCCCTCATCAGCTCTTAGGGAAAGACTACATGCTACACACATATGCTTAAACTCTGGAACCTATTTAATGCTGAATTACTTGTTTACTTTGAATATAATTTGCACAAAGTTAAATGAGTAATTTCTACATAGTGAAAATACATTTAATAACTAAACATGAAAAACCACATTTAGCTTTATTAATTTTTCATATTAATATTTTTAAGTGTATTTTTTTCTTTTTCCCATTCATTTGTAAGAATTTACAATGGAGTAACATTTTGGTTAACTACTAGTGTTGTGTAAACCTTCCACGATCATTCTCACCAGTAAATGAAAGTCATATACTTTTGTTTTGTTCATAGACATCTCTCAGGCAGAGATTCTCTGGAACATATTCTTAGACAGAAGGAATTTAGTTCAGATACTTTACAAACTAATTTAATTGAAAACCATAGAAACTAGCAAGTTACAGATTCTAGAAGTAGGAAATTGGACAACAGGCCACACTTTAGAGGGTGATGTTTAATGTTTTTGCTCAGAATGGCAGTCTGTCAAAAAAGGTCTACCTTGAGAATTGAAATAATCCTCGCCATATCTACTGATATCATAAAGCTGGTGGTGAGGTGAACAGCTCACTTAGAGGATGGCTAGAAGGGAATGCCACTTTAGAGAAAGATCTAAATGGGCTGAAAGAACAGTATGAAGTATAACAAAGGCAAGAGTAAAGTTCTGCATCTGAGACAACCAACAGTCAAATTACAGTCTGGGATCTGTGTGGGTGTGAAGCAGATTTGCTGAAAGGGAAATAGGAGTCTTGGTGGACAACTTGAACATGGGTTAGCCATGCAGTGCTGCAGCAAAAAAGACAAATTAGTTCCTGGGTTGCACCTGCAGGGTTGTTAATAGCAGAGCTGTAAGTGTCATCATCCCACTCTCCTCAGTGCTAATCAGGCTGCACCTGGGGTGTTGTGGCTAGTTTTGGTCCCCACAGTTCAAGACAGATACACTCAGATTCTCTGTTCACAAGGAACCACATGGAGAAGACAAGGGGCAATGGGTAAAAGTGCACTGGGAAAGGTTTCATGTCTACAGAAGAAAGGAACAATCACTCACTGGAACAACTTCTCTGAGGGCATAGTGTTGAACCCATCATTGGAGGTTTTCAAGATGTGAATGGACAGATGGTACTAGATAATCTCATCTAGGCTCCTGTTCCCACAGGAAGTTGAACCAGATAATCTTTTCGGTTTCCTTCCAACCCTCTATAATACTATGAAAAAAACCCCAATCAAACAAATACAAAAACGAAACTTCAATTGTCCCAACATTTCTCTTGCTCTAAAAAATTTAGAGGTTAAAATGTTTTATATGAAACCTTGGCAAAGCTCTTTTTTTGCTGCATTTTCTGATATTAAAGAGTAGCATAAAGGTTCTTTGAGACAAGGAAAGGAGTTTTGAAGAAACAGGTTTTTCTGCTGCCACATAGTCACTAAAGCTGTTAAGCTACTTAGGATGGGATGGAAATTGAAATTTTATTGAAGCTGATGTATTTCACAGACATAACAGTTTCAACAGGAATTGTAAACAGGACGATCTCTTAGGAAAACTGTCGATACCCCAGTATTTCTCAAGAGAGTACAAAACAAGAATCCAAAGGCAACAGACCAAAAGAAATTGAATTTAAAAGGCAATATTTCCAGCTTGAAAATGGATATTCTTACAAAACAGATCCTCAAATGCATTTAATGTTTTTCTTGTTGTTCCAATGTAACAATATGTATTTTAAAACATAATTTTGTGAAATTACTTCAAGATTGAACACTTGGTCTCTCAGGAGCTCTAATACATTATTGAAACTGTCAACTTAGCACAGAATAGGTAATATAAGACAAGAATTACCTGTTTTTAACATATCTGTGACTTCCACTCTTATGAGGCTGTGTCATAGCCTGAGATTTCTTTTGGAAAGGGAGTAGAGGGGAGATTATTTCTGCCTTGCCTTTTGATTAAAACTAGCCTGTTAATATGTCCTCCTACATACAAGAAACATTCTACAAACCAAAATTGCTGGTTTTACTGTTACCATTAGGAGATGTTAGCTAAACCAAGGAATATGAGTCTTCTCCAGCTCACAACTTCTGTCCAAGTACTTCCACACCTAACAGGCTAGGAGAGTGCAAAGAAGGAAAACTGCAAATCTAATGTGTATGTGACATCAACTTTCAATTATTCCATTGAATGTAGCTAGAAATCTGTAAGGACTTTTTTATTATTATTACAGAAACTGACATTTATTCCTTATGTTGACACAAGGACAATGCTAACATTAATTTTCAGTGCCTTTTTGAATCTGTCTTGCATGACCCTGCTTCCTGTTTTAGCTTCTGCAGAGTGGAAATTTGTCACATTGTCCAGGTTACCAAGGAATCATGACTTTACTGGCTTCAAAGGTAAAGCTCAGGAAAGTGGAAAGATGGAGCTCCTTTGGCAGCATGCCCATAGACTCAGTACTGATTTTGGGAGATTGGAGGGGCCAGTCATCTCCCATGCTGTAGAGCACAGAGGCAAAGTAATTTCATCAACTGAGCATTTCAGCAGGTCCAATTTAATATACAAGTTAGTATACAGATAAGGTGAAAAAACAAGGAAATCAAAGAAATGCAAGGCTCTTGTCCCTTCTCCTTAGAAGGAAAAAACAGGGATGGGAGAAAAAGGGCAATTGCTGTCCTTTCTTAAATGTGCCTGAATAATACCAAGAGGTTAAAGAAGAAAAGAAGACTACAAATATTTCTGGATTCAAAATCTATATGAAGGACACATTCACTCACATATCATCACACTAGAATTTGACGGTTTAAATTAAATAATAACTATTTTGTAACTTCATAAAAATAATCTAAATACAAAGATTTTGTACAACATTATCCCACTAGTTAGGGCAGTCTAATTCACAAAAAGTACAGAAACTGAAGAAAGAAACACCTTCTCTAATTTTCCCTTTCTCCTTCAAAGTCATTCACTTAAAAATCATATACCCAGGGGTTTACCAAAAAGTCATGAAAATAAAAGGGAACAGATTAGTTTGATGTAATATTGATCTTTTTCCCTAAAGATTTTTTTTTTTCTGGTTGGTGTCCATACACCACAGGTGGATTTTTTTATTCACTTATTTTTCTCTGCTTGACATAAGAAATGTACTATGGATCCAAACATATCTGCTTTGATTATGCAATTTGTGTGATCCAGGCAGTTAGATTCATCTCTCTGATGGTAAAACATTATAATGTACCTTAACTGATACCTAGGAAATAAACATTCCTAGAAAAATGCAAGCTTCTTGAAACTTTGAATTTCAGATAAGGCTTTATGTAGTCAAAT
The DNA here is from genome assembly GCA_013400275.1 of Rhadina sibilatrix. Lineage (NCBI taxonomy): Eukaryota > Metazoa > Chordata > Aves > Passeriformes > Phylloscopidae > Rhadina > Rhadina sibilatrix. The sequence goes on along the minus strand of VWYO01026380.1, from coordinate 45,070 downwards.
AAAGCAATTAAACTTCAGTGAAGGGTTATAAAATCAAATGATGATGCCGTGAGTTTTAGTGATATAATTTGCAGGTAGCATGAACAATATGCTCTGCACAGTTGGTAGCCTGGATAGACCAAATGGAAGAAAAGAGAAGTTAATGCTTTTAAGATAAAAATAAAATCACTGACGACAATTATAAATAGAATTGTACTAGGCTAGGAAAGTAAAGGATAAACATCAATTGCTCCGATAACTGCGCTCCTCATGGCAAGATCAGTTACATCCATCACAGGCTTAGGGCAACAGGTTTTATGATAAAAAGCTTACTTGACATTTGCATGACAAAACTCATTTTAGTTCTGCATTTATTTTCCATATGTTAATAATTCAGAATTATCAAAATTCATCCATTTGGTATCCATCTCAGGTCAACTATTCTCAAACATCTTTCAAAATGAGGGCCAGCGAGCAAGTTTCAGCAATATTCTGATAATATTCCTGTAATGAAAGTCTCTGCATAATGTTAAATTGTGCAATTAGGTATAGTACTTGCTCTGCAAAAACAATACAATTTTTACTCTTGTTCATTGCAGGATCAGTATGTTGTTCAGGGAGCAGACTGGGCAGTTGTTCTATTGCCTATTATTTATATGATGCAAAATTCCCTTGACTTGAAAAAGGGACTTGCATCATTGACTTCAATGGGATTTGACAACAAAGATACACCAGAATGTTGCATATTCAAATGGGTCAGAGACAGAGCAATCTGTTTTGCTCTCAGCTGTGCAGTTACCACATTATTGCTACACAGACTAGAATTCATTTCCTTCCAAACAAAACATGTCCATATGAGCCAAAATTGCATCCTTCTCTTAAAAACGAACAGGGACCCCTACTCTCGATTTTTCTTTAGGATCGTGTAATAATTAGTAAATGATAAATCTGAGTAGTTTTGACATCATGAAGAAATTTGATAGTTCCAAACCAGATGAAGATATAATCAACTGCAAACAGTTGACACTAGAGATTATTTTGACCAGATCAAATAGATATATTGTATACGTAGTTATTTTATATAATAATTGTATGTGAATATATGTATTTACATAAATCCAAAATATTTTTTACTGAAGTTATGTGTTAATCAGGAAAGCCCAGACACATATTATGTGGTAAGATAGTCTTACTGGAGGGAGATGAAAATAAACCTGTTGAGTTTCATTTCTATATACCTGCAGTTAAATAAAAACAGAAAGATGGGGTAAACAATGCAAGTTGTTATTGTATGTGCACAATAAAATACAGTTCATTTCAGCTTTGTGACAAAGCATAGGTCAGCAAAAATCAAAACTTGTTATAGATGTCGACTGATGTCAACATCTCACAACACTGTACATGATGAGCAGTCAAAAGACTTCTTAAACAACATGTTGGCAGACTTACTGATGCAATGTTTTGTCTTCCTGAAATTTAAGACAAGGAGGAAAAATAATAAAAAAAAAAAAAAAACCAAAAACCAAAGTTGATTTTCTTTTTCATAAAGCACTATCTAATCAGAAGAAAGACAAATTTAGAGCATTTTCAATGCTCGACACTAAGGTGTTACCTACTGCAGATTTCTGACAAGAAACAGGCTTTACAAAATGGGGAGTAATAAAAATCCTTAAAGAAAGAAAAAAAAATGAAATCAAGAAACAGAAAAGAAAGAATGAGTTAATGCTTCAAATGCTTTAAAAAGGCACAGTGAAAAATAACTTCTCTACATGAAAAATTTCTGAGATCACTTTATTTTAGACTTGAATAAGAAGTCCAGAGAAAACATTAGATGAAGGGAATCTTCCACAATAGACTATGAGAGCAACTGAACTCTTAAGTCTGCCCCATCTTTGCTGAACAACAGCAGTACCCAGTTGACAAAGAATTCCTACAGAAACCTACTCGATTATGTATGATCTCTTGGAATGAAGTCACAAAAGCAGACTGCATGCAGTATATCTTAACCATTCTTTTGTTATTTGACCTACTGTTTTACAGTGGGGAATAGCATATTCTGCAACAATAAGTAAAATCTTCTCTACATCTTTTCTAATTGAAGCCACTTTGGCCTTCTAACACAATTTTTTTTTTTTTTTCTTTTTAACTTAAGAACCCAGTGGTGTTGCCTATTTTGTTTCATTTATTATTCTTATTTATTTGGTTAAAACAGAACACCTGAATATTCATTCATGTTTAGTTTAGCTATCCCTTTCTCTTCATCATTTACCATGTCATTATGATGTTCACCTCCTATATTTCTCCTTCTTCTACTCTTTCTCCTCATTTTTTGCAGTTACATTTTTTTTCTTTAAGCAGTTAAGAGGTGATAATTACATATGAAAAGTGCTCCCTTCTATGACTTATATTGCTATCAGAACATTAGCAATCCTCCTCACTCTGCAGTTGATGTTAAAACTTAAAAACAGATTTTAAAAGTCTCAAACAGCAAAATAAGTATATTTTTAGAAACACCTAATGTTAAAGGAATAAAGCCAGTAAAAATCTTAAACGTGACTGATTAATTTAAACTTCAGAAGCTAACAGATAATGCACGATTAAACTGCCGAAGAAGAGCTCAATTATATTATTATCAATTTCCCTCAAAGGATAAGTTTGAAGTCATGTACTGCTTAAAATTCATAAAGACCATAACACTTTCAAACTATGAAGCATTGGGAAGCCTGACACAAGTTAAACTAATGATTAGTTCTAAAAGAAGCCAGAAACTGAAACAGAAAAAGATGACAATCTCTCTGACTTTTTGTTATGTTAATGACAAATTCTCCACAGGAGTATGGACAGAGAAATTGGAAAATAAATACATGTACAATTGTAAAGTCCCTGTTTCTACACAATATCATATTTGGGAAAAAAAAATAGGTTTCCTTATTCTCAAACAATATTTTCAATAATTTACCTTTGTCATTGACTGTTAGATGGGTGTCATGTCTCAACGACAGAAGCTAGATTGGTTTCATATATTCAACAGGAAAAAGGCTTATAACTACCATATAAATATATCCATACATATGTTGTTATATACATTACTGAGTACATATGCACATGTAGAGAGAGAGAGAGAATTCCATGACTGTAGAATGTTTTCTGAAGTAGGAGCTTATAGGACAAATACAAAAAACTGTCAACCCAACTTTCAGGCAAGTTGCATGTTTCTAAGTTGAAGGACTCCTCAGAAATTACAATATCATCACACACACAATCTGATAGCAATGTTTGGCCTGAATAGAAAATAATAACAATAATTCTGGTTAATAATAATGCTAATGGTGATGATGATGATGATGATGATGATAGTAGTAAGTGGTTTGTACCTTGACATGGTCATTGTGAAATCATGTATATTTAGGTTTCAGGTTTTTCAGTGTAAACACCGGCATAGCCATTTTAAAAATACTGTTTCTCAAGAAGAAAGCATGAGTGGAAACAGATGAACACTGGTTCATTACATGTAAATAAGAAAAGCAGCTATCATAACATACTCTGTGTAGAAGGAAATCATAACTGACTTTATTGGCTGCACAGCTCACATGTAGTAAACAGCCATATCTGACCTCTTCAGAAAGCAGTTGTGTTTGAAGACATAGTGGAAGAGAAATAGAGTGGGTTTTAAGTGGCATAGGAAAAACCTAATACTAAAAAATAAAAATACAATGAAAGCTTGGTTATCATTGAATCAACGGTTTATCAAGGGAATTTTTATTTTTCTGTTAAATATTTTCTGCATTTTTTAATCACTGAATAAGCCAGTAGTGATTATATAAAATAACTCTAATCTAGATTCAAAAATTAATTAAAATTCAGGATTGCTATATCTAGCAGTAATGTCCAATGTCATAGGATATCAGAACACCTATTAGCATTTTGCATCCTGGCAGAATGAAAGGGAACACAGCTCAGTAAAACACTCATAAAAGGTATTATATAGACAAAAAAGGACCAGGAAATATCAAAGATGAGAGTAATGCTTTATAGGAACTGGTGAGGTAATTTTGGAACAAAAGAAGCCACTGTCTCTATGGAGATTTACTGCCATCATCTCTGAATTAGTCCTAAAAGTCATATCAGCCTTCTGTCACACAATTCCCCTTATGTGATCAATGTGAATGTATCTTCTACAAAAGCAGGAATATTAAAGACAAAGTTCATCAGCATTATTCTCAAATTCCAGCAGTTGGTAAAAAAGAAATAAAAAAAGGACTTTTCTGGTAGCCGAAGCATTCAAGGTTAAATGTTAGACATCTTAAAACACACTAAGAAACAGATAAAAATCATGTACTGCATTCATAGTCAGTGACAATTTTGTGTTTGTTCTAGCATCAGGAGGTAACAATGGCAGATTCTTTGCACATATGAAGATTGGGAGATTTATTTTTTTCCCATGACCCAGTTACCAATAATAGCATCATAATGCGTTTGGCCTTTTGATCAAATATTTCAACTCAGGGACATCACAAACGTAGGAATTCCAGTATGAGTGGTCTAACTATATTGCAATTATTCCAGAGTTGTGGGTTTTTTTTAAGAAATCATACCTTTTTTTCCTTCCTGCTCTTTGCTACATGACTAAATTACTCCTGTGAAATTAAATAAATGTTCTTTATGAGGTGATCCCTTGAGACACCGAACATACAATTTAGTATATGTACACAGCTTATCACTTTTAAGTCAAAACATGGAAAATATACTAACAATAAAAATGAATTTTAAAAGATAACAAAATAGAAACCTTGATGTCAGTGAATGCTTTAGTTACCATGGAAACATGTACAACACCAGCTTTGGAAACAGGGCTCCTTTTTTTTTTTTTTTTTTCCCCAATTATTAGTCAGGCCACAAGACCTGAAATCTCTGACATCCCTACCTAGCTCTTCTGAAATCTGCATAAGGGAAGGGCATTTAAAACACTTGTTTAGAGCAGCCTCAGTTGCCTTCACACTAACTTCCCAGTCTCCAACTTAATCTGTTTGTTGACAAAGCAAAACATTTATAGGTCATACCATAGTGGTTTTACACCAGATGGAAATTATACTCCAAAACAGCCACTCCCCTTCCTCCACCCCTTCTGGTAGGGAGAGGGACAAAGGCAGATATTATGGGTTAACAATTTACTAAAGCAAACAGTAATGGAATGAGATATGCACACTAAAAACAGAAATGTTAATAACAAAAGTATACAATAAGAGAAGGTGCTTTACACACAAAAAGGTCTTCAACACCTTGACTTAGTTCTGCATGTCTGCCAGCACAAACGCAAGATGCTGGGGAGATACTCCTGCAACTAGTGATCCATGCTCCTAAAGCAGAGAAAAACAATGATGGACACATTCCCAAAAGCAAGGTCATCTGAGACACGCTGTGGCACTGCTCTGTTTGGCTCAGTTCAGTGCTGGTGCCTCCAGCAATACTTCAGACTGCTCCAGAGTGCTGGGTGTCAATCCTGCATGGTGTTGTCATTTTGCTACCTCTTCACAGTGCTCCTTTTGGCTTTACCTGGATTAGGGCTCCCACTCTCAGCTCTGCTTCCTGCAGCAGCCTCCCCCACTGGTCCCACCCTTCAGCACATATTGTTTCCATGTTTCAGCACTTTTCTTCAGCACCATGTCCTGTAGCTGCACCTCAGAGAAATGGGAAAGGATGGAGGGTGGCAGCAGATGACAGAGTCTGCAGTGCTTTTGCCAACAGCTTTCCTACAACTTAATGATTGGCACAACCAAAAAGAACCTCAGTTTGTCCTCTTGACACCCTCCCTTTAGAAACTTATGGACTTTGAAGAGGTCCCCTCTCAGCACTCTCTCCTCAAGGCTGAACAGATCTTGCTCTCTCATCCTTTCCTTGTAAGCTAGATGCTCCAATCCCTTAATCACCTTTGTTGCCCTCCACTGGACCTGCTCCAGGATCTCCATATGTCTCTTGTACTGAGGAGCCCAGAACTGGACACAGCACTCCAAAGGTGGCTATGCCAGGGCTGAAGGAAAGGGCAAGATCTCCTCCCTCACCTGGCTGACAATGCCCTTCCCAATGCACTCCAGGATACCATCAAGGACACGGCTGCCTAGGGGTTTTCCTCCCCAGGTTCAGGACCCTTCATTTGCCTTTGTTGAGTTTCAGACAGTTCTTTGCCCATCTCTCCAGCCTGTCCTGGTCCTTCTGAAAGTCCTCTGGAGTATCAGCCACTCCTCCCAGCTTTATGTCATCAGCAAACTTGCTGAGGAGGCATCTGTCCCTTCATCCAAGTCACTGTTGATTAACTTAAGCAATACTGGAGTCAGTACTGAACCTTGGAGGACATCTGCAGTGACAGGCCTCCAACTAGATATGTTGTTAGGTTTCAGTGCTGGCTGCTGATTCTATTCTTGCTGAAATCCATGACAGTCAACACCAAATTAATGGATACAATATATGTGAAATTACATAAATTTCTCATAAAACAGATCATTATTAGTTTTTGACAAGCAGTACTTTGGATATATGTGATAGTCACTAACTTTCCTCAGTCAGTAGATCAGATCAACCTAAGCAAAACATCTCTGGAACATAACTAAGATTATACAAATGAATTGCAATATATGAGTTAGATTAGAGTAATGTATGGTATGGGTTAATGTTCTAAACACTTTTATGTATAAAAGGTGTAGATTTCCTTTGGTACTAGGCACCACTATAAATTCCACAGTAATCAAAAATACTATGTAAGGTTTTTTTCCAGCTGTGCTGGTGTATTTCAAGTACAGATGGCAAATATTCAGGTAAGAAGTAATACAAAACAGTAAAAAGAACAGCATAAAAGAATATAGAAAAAAAAAAAAAAGACTGTTCTCCCATAATGTCAGGGAGGAACATAAAGAATAATCACCACAGCAAAACCACATGAAAAATTATAACTAAAAATCAATATATTCTAAAAAATTATTCCTATTCTCCGATATCTATTAAACAATCCACTTTAAAGACAAAAACAACCTTAGATACTTTACACAACTTTCAGTTCTACACAAGTGTTTGCACAGGACTGCTTTTTCCACTGAACTGGCAGCATTGCCTGGGTGCTTATTCATAGTAATTCATCACAGTTAGGGCCAATTATCTCACTTTAAGTGTATAAGTAGATGCCATCTGCAATCACCCTTTGCTGGTCACAAATACATGAATTTTTTTTTCTCCCTATTGTAGTCTGCCTGTAAATTCACCTTCTGTGTCTATAATTAAAAATAATAATTAAAAAAAACCAAAAAAAACAACAACAACAAAAAAAACTAATCTGTGTTGGAATGTGCATACCTTTTTAACAAACTACTTGAAAATAATAGATCCATATAAGCAACATTCATACATGTATTTTCTCATCACGTCAAGTTGTTTCCATAGGAGATTACATATATTGCACCTCATTTTCCTCAGTTCTATGTGTGACTCAGATAGAGTTAATGGGTTCATTATTATGAGAAAGCATTATTATTTGTGTTATTATGTTTATTTACTTGGATGAGAACCCATAAGGAAGGAGAAATAAGTTTACAGGGCTTCAGATAAACCACACTCAGAAAATAGATTATGTGTATCGAAAACCAAACAAAACCCCCAATCTGCTGCCTTATAAGATTTCATTTTTTTTTCTTCCAGCCTAGCAAATTAAAAATTTGTACTAGTTTTGTCATGAATATTAAAGCCTTGGATGTTACAAGAACAAGGATTTTGTAGTAGGAAAAAACATCTTTTTCCACAAAAAGTGAAGAGAGATTCATTATGTTTTATTTTCATAGCTTTGTCTGGGATGACAAAAACTTATGTTTTCCTGTGTGAGACTACACTTTGAATAAAATAAACATGCACATGGATGGTAATATTTGAATACTGAAAACATGATATAATAGGAAAGTTCAATAGAAAATTATTGGGTAGAAATTTGAAAGCACAGTTGAGAGCAGAAGGAAATACAACAAATGGCCTTTCAAAAAAACTTTCTAATTTAATAGAAATGTATCTTCATGTGAGAGTAATAAATTATATGAAGAGCTTACATATATATTGACACAGTTGGATTTCATAGAAACCTCGCTTCAAATACAGTGTGCTATGTCAAAAAAATAGCATCAAAAAATCCACATTGAGAAAAACTATCAAAATGAGTGATCTGCTGGATAAAAAGACATGTAGGAAAAAAAGGAAAAAAAAAAAAAAAAAAAAAAAAAAAAAAAAAAAAAAAAAAAAGAGGACCAGACCCTCCTACATTTTCAACAGCTATGTACTGAAAGAAAGAGACCTCATGGTCTGAAGATCAGGAGGAAAATTAGAGTCAAGTAAAGAAACGTAGATTTAGATATTAAGACCTTGCAGAGGGACAGTATTTTAAATCTAGATACATTTAATTCCATTGTATTTTATTTGGTTTCCAAAGGCAGTTTTTCAGTGCAGTGGGTCTGAATCTGCTATTACAAGGTTATTTCTTCAAGAATTTTGTGGCCAGCCAACCCACATACCAATGCATTTTGCATCCCCGCCTTGGGTGAAAGATCTAGATGCATATGTTGATATTGTAAATTTTAAGTTGTCAGTAGAATTCCATTAATAGAAGTGAAATGAAATAATTACTTACCTTTCTTCAACATCATATTGATTCAAAATCAGTTGCATGCACATTGTCAAGAAGAGTAGCGCCTTGTTCCAAAAAATATTTTTTAGGTGTGACAGTACATCTTTCCATAATTTATAAGCAGCTTGAACTCAGATTGTTTCCTAAAATACTTGATGAAAATGTGATCCAGTAGTATGGACACAGGGAGCAGGTCAAGGAAAATAGATGGCTTTAACTTCCTCTTTGCATAGATTTATAGTGTATGTCAGTGCTACTTAATCAAGCGAGCTCAGTCATGTCCTTACACGGAAGCCAACTAACGCTGCAGAAAACCAGCACAGCAGAAATCATGGTGTTAAACTCTGCTCTCATTTAAAGTGGAGAAGAGGCATCAAAATCACATCTTCAAAATAGTACCATACTAGCAGAAAAGCAAAAGTCACAATTGGGTGGATTAGTGACCAGCACTGGACAAAACCATTCCAAACACTACTAACTTATCAACAACCTGACACAGCTTATCTTCCCAGGATTATTCTCTGGTACTACTTAGCTTGACTGTGCTAAGACACATGGAGAAATTCAGTAATAAACCCTACTACTGTAGGGCTGGATCTATGTGATAGTCACTAAATTCATGGAGAAATTCAGTAATAAACCCTACTACTGTAGGGCTGGATCTATGTGATAGTCACTAAATTCATGGAGAAATTCAGTAATAAGCCCTACTACTGTAAACAAATCTGTCATTTATTTCAGTAGACAAGGGTAAATCACTGATTTATAATAAAAATCTACATAAAATATGCATAAAATGAGAAAAATTCAGTCTGTTTTGTTACCCTGAAAAGATCAGACCATTTCAATGACAGTGAGTCTAGGTGCAAAGCTCTTGGAAGTTGTTTAGATAACAGTAATCATCAACAAGGTAAAGTCATAAGCTCATTATATAGCCCTAGGTTCTTCCCAATAGTGTTGCCTTTCTGTCCCTGAATGTCTCTGAAAGTCAGTCTGATCTATATTATAGCAATATAGTTACATGCCTTATTTTAACTCAAGAAAAACTGTGGCAGTACAGCTCTTTTCAGACAGCCTGTGGTCTCTAAATAAATACTTTCTCATTTTCTTTACATTTCAAAATGCAATTGGAACCCTCTTAAGATTCTTCAGTATTCCCCATGGTTTTGTTAGCTGGTAGAGAAACTGTATATTACTGAAAACACCAGATTAGCAGCTCTGTCAGTTTTATTGTTGCTTTAGTTAACACCATATCTTGCAGTGTATCACTTTTGCAATTTCCTTTGATTTCTCATTCAAGGGTCAGGGTGTTTTAGTTTTAGTAACATATAATCTTGCAGTAATAATAGTACCCAGCCTTGAAGTATACTGATTTAGACAACATTCATAAAATACTTTACTGTGTTGACATTTTTGTAGCCACCTGCCCAGTCTTAGTTTCAGGGCACAGTAAATTAGTAACTCACACTAAGTAAGGGTGCCAATTTACACTGTTTCAGCTACTCCATAGTAATTACAACATGCCTCTGCAAATAGGAAGAATTAGAGGTTTATTGTTTGCTTTCACTGAAAGAATAAACAAGCTCTTTTTTTACAATGGGTTAAAAGTATGTGTCTGTACGAGTCTTTCTACTACATAGCAATTTGTTGGAATTTGTGTTGCTTTCATGTCTGAAAAATGTACCCACAGCAACTTGTGTATTTTAGAAGGGCTGAGAGGGAGAAAGCCAGAATTTTAATATTCATGGATTTAGTATTCACATAGGTAATTATCTATAGCAGACACTCCAGGTCTGTGACATTAATTCAGTCAAGGTTTATATATTTAATATAACCTCTTTTTTTATAAAGCAAAACATCTCTATAGGGATGCAATGATATCAAATGTACTCGTGGAATAACCACAGCTGGAAAGCCAGGTCTCTATATGCAAGTGTGTACAATCTAACACACAAATGTTTGACAAGAAGCAACAGAGAAGAAGCAACAGACTCTAAAGTTGTCTTTCAAACCTGAGTTCTCTAATTACTCTATTGTTTATTTTACACATACATTATTATACTTAGGAGATCACTACTCTCAAGGTAAATAGATTTTTTATAATAGACTTTTTTCTTAATAGGAAAATATATTTTGTCAGAAAATTATCAATGATTTTAACAGATTGAAGATTGAAGAAATCTATGCTGATGTGTGAAAGAATCATTTGCTCTTCAGGGGAACAAAAAAAAAAAGGAGGGAAAATGAGAGTGTGCTCAAGAGTTGAGCATCACATGCATTGTGAAGCAAAAATAATTTCCTCATTGCTTTCTGCTTTTAAATGCAGCATGTTTTACATACAAAAGAAAGAACAATAAGTATTTTAGATTCCAGTCTGTAGAAAGAGCTATAACAGTCTTGATTGTTATTTTGATTTTTGTATGACTAGACTATGTTCAAATTAAAATTTATTTCTCCATTATTAAACATATTTCATGAGTAATTATTTATGTATGATTATATACAGCCTTCTTTTATGTTCAGAGCTATGCCCCTATGTTGCTATTAATACTATTAGGTGATATCTGCTTTGTAATCCTGATAGACTGTGTCTTCCAATGGACTAAATCATTAAATTTATTAGTTTTACACTACAAGAAATTAAAGTGTAGGGAATGAAAAGAAAGGAACAGATGCAGTAAAACAGATTTTATAAAATTTATCTTCAACAATACGTTTCTTTTCTGTTAACTATCTGAATGATTTAATAATTTTATTAGATATTCTGAAATTAATCTGTATGTTTGGGTGACAAAGAATGACTTTGTGATTAAATTATGGATTCAGTTGGTGTTATAATCTGCTCTCACTTTTTTGATAGTTTTTATTTCTTCATCTTAAGAGAAAACAATCTGAACTAAATAATTTACCTTCATTCTAACTCCATGTTTAACAGTATATTCTAATCAAAGTAATCATGTTATCTTAAGTAAGCCATTACTTTATTGATGGAATCCAGTTTTCTTACTTTTCCACAATAAGTAGTTACCATAGCAATAAGTAGTAGATTCCACCTAACTTGAATATGCAAATCTAACTATGTTAACTGATCTTCAGTGATTGTAAGAATTAATATGCTCTAGAAGTCATCAACACAAGTTCTACTATACTGCTAAAAAAACCCTTTTATTCTATGTTTATTTGAACTGTATGTCTGTCTAAAAAGGAAAAAAAAAAAAAAAGGTGTTGGCATTCAAGTTTTATTTCTGTTGCAAGAATTAATAATAAGTAGCATCCTAAAATAAGATAACAATCATGAAGAAACTTGGATTCATCTCTTATATGAAACCCCTACTATATAAATCTAAACCCTAATTCCATTGTTGTCATGCTATTTAAACAAAAGGGAAATATAGGTAAGAGAAGAATGAATTGGGGGCTATCAGCCTCTGCAGGAAGTCTATTGTACTCTTAAATCCTTTCATTATTATGTTCTGCCTTCATCGAAAGGTAGATCTTGTTTGGACACAGAACCTCAAGGCACATGACCTTTGAATTTCAGAACATCTCAGAAAAAAAAAGTTATTTGATTGACTATTCTTGTTCAGATAGACTTATTAAAAACAAACAAACAAAACAACCAACCAAACAAACAAACAAACAAAAACCAAAAACAAAACAAAACAAATCAACCAACTAAAAAAAAAAAATACCCTTCACAAGGCTAATATAGAGAAAAACCAAGAAAATATTTCAAAACTGTTATTTATCTTTTTGTACAACTTATCTGCCACCTAACTTGATAATGAAAAATGAGATAGATAATATCATTTCCATTGCCTGTATTTGGTAAACTTGTAGCTACTTTGGATTCTTCAAAGCCTTCTTCATCTTTATCTTTTAATAAAAGGACCCCAACACTGATACTACTAGTGGTCACCAAGAGCTCCAAACAAGAATCAGGGTCTGCATTTTAAGATGATACACCAGGAAAAGGCTGTTATATATATGTCATATGGTATAAAAATATTGCTGACAAGGTAGATTGGGATTCCAAACAATCAATGAAAGTCAAGGGCAGGACACTTAAAACTGAAAAATATAATATCATTTTACTTGACACATAACTGATTAATGTAATTCATTGCCACATGATAATACTGGCATCTAGAGGAGTATTGTTATATATAGGAACTCTATAGAGAAAGTAAAAAAATAATAATAATTATGTAGTAGAGGATAAAATACTTTTAGACTAATATAAACCTGTAAGCTCTAAGATACAAATTAACCACAAGCTGACAGTAGAGAGAATTTTTTTTTCCATTGGACAAGTAATTCCTTATGTTTTTTAGAATTTTCTGCATCTCTCTCTGATTATTCTAGTTGGGCTATTTAGTGAATTGGGCAATGCATTATGACAATTCTAAGGCATTCTGCACCCTTGACTTTAAAACAGTTCACTTTAGTGAACTGTTTAGTTGCCTTTTACTATGTTATTCTTGAAATGTAAAATTGATTAAGGTTTGATGTAATCTATGTGTCCAGGAAATCTCATCACAGCAATATATTGAAAATTTGTCATAAAAATATACCCTGTAAAAGTAACATTTCTCTCATCACAATGTGCCTGTTCATATATAAATGTCAAGAAACTGGGGAAAAATTAAAAGGAAAAATTATAAAAATATTGTCTTTGTTAGAGCAGAATGGTAACAGAGAAGAAAGTTGAAGCTCCTATATAGGACTTGGCAGCAATAAAAAATAGTCTACACTCAACGGAACTTTCTAAGTTGTCAAGATAGCTCTTGACAAATCTGTATTTTGCTAACAGTTTCCTGCACACAAGGATCATGAAGCATTACAGAATATATAGTTTTCTTTCTGTGTGTGCTCATACTGCAGACAATGATGGTTCAAGGAGACTGAAATCCTGGGAGCATATGCTTCATGTCATGCTTGGAAATATCAACCACTAGGATATCCCTTAACTATTGTTTTTCAAGCTGCATAATTTTCTGGTTGAGGTAGCAACAAAATGCTAATGTTTAACTTTTTAATTAGACTACAGAGATAAATACAATCTGTTGTACTACAAAAATCTGGATTTTTGCTGTTAAATTAAATTACATGTTATTCTCTGTTTTGTGACATCTACTTAATCACAAAATAAAGAAAATGCACTCTTTAAACTAGGTTCAAAAGGAAAGTGAGGCTTAATATTCTCTAATCAGGAGTTTTGCTACATCCTCTTCTTGCCCCTTCACTTTCTACTGTCACTATTAATGGGCTACAGAAAAAAACCCCATATATTTTGATCTCTCAGAAGCAGAGTAGCCTGCTTGCTCAAGCACTATACTTCCACCTTTTCAATTTGGCAACCTGTCTACTTAGTAAGACCTTAATTAAATTTGATGATATCTGCTCAATGCTTAGGACATGATTTACATCACAGGTGGAACACATCTAACACTTTGTCTTAGTTTGCCTCTTTTGATCAGGAAAGGCTCAGAGCTGAGATTTCATAAAGAGAGAATTATAACTTTTTTCCTCAAGAGGAGGCCCTTTATGTTCAGGAAGGGATTCTGCAGGGCTATATCTTAGAATAAGTTTTCTTCAACCTGTTCCTAAACAATCTGGACACAAAACTCTAAAGTATACTAAGTTTTCCAATTATACTAAATTGGGGGTAGTCGTTGGCTCCCCTCAACGTGGAAAGGCTCTGTAAGAGAGACCTGACGAATCAGAGGGCTGGGCAATCACCAAACCTTATGAAGTTCAGCAAGGGAAATGAATGCTGGATTCTGCACCTGGGATGGCGTAACCCTGGACATATGGACTGACTGGGGAATGAGATGCTGGAAGGCAGTGCAACAGAAGGGGACCTGGGGGCCCCGGTCAGTGGCAAGTTGAATGTGAGTCTACAGTGCCCTGGCAGACAACCCTGTCCTGGGGAGCATCAGGCCCAGCATGGCCAGCCGGGCAAGGGAGGGGATTGTCCTGCTCTGCTCTGCACTGGGGCAGCCTCGCCTCCAGTGCTGGGGGTGCCACAATATAAGAAAGACATTAAACTATTAACTAGAGAGCATTCAAATGAGGGCAGTGAAGAGGATGAAAAGTCTGGAGAGGAGCCATATGAGGAGCGGATGAGGTCATTTGGCTTGTTCAGCCTGGAGACTTGAAGGATGCATAGCAGTCTACAATTTTCTCATGGGGGAAAGAGAAGGGATAGACACTGACATCTGTGGCAGCCAGTGACAGGACCCAAGGGCATGGCCTGAAGTTTTGTCAGAGGATGTTTAGTTTGGATTTTAGAAAAAAGGTTCTTCACCTTTTTGGGCAATTGGGCATTGAAACAGGCTCCCCAGGGAAATGATCACAGCACAAAGCTGTGTTGCAGAGCTCAAAAAGCATTTGGACAATACAGTCAGGTATGTGGTACAATTCTTAGGGTTGTCCTGTGCAGGTCCAGAAGTTGGACTTAGATGATCCTTGTCGGTCCCTTTCAACTGATGATATTCCGTTATGCTATGAGTTTATAATTCCATGGAGGGATCATGGGAAAATAGTATAAGATACTTCTGTTTTGATTGAACAGAAATTTGTAGTTTTAGCATTTTATTGAAAGGTATGAAACAATTTATCTGAAAGATCTCGCTGAGATCTCTCTAAGATCATCATGATTGATGAACTTGCTAAACATTTTCAAAGATCTCTCAAGACTTTTAAGTAAAAGCTCAGTTAATGGCATTCAGAGTATATTCTACTTTTTCAAAATAATTAAATGTAAATTCAAGACAGCAGAGCATTAAACCAAAGTATCTCCAAAGCACTCTATGAGATATTCACATGTTATTGAACAAGTTTTCTTATATATTTGAAGTCATTTAAATATTTTAAAAAAAATATAGTCAGATGGGTGAAAAAAACAACCCGAAGGTATGACTTAGTGACAGCAGTGATATTGTTCTCTTGATACTGAATTTCATTGTTAAATAAAAAAAGCAAGTGATTTTCTTCTTCAAGTCCCCATGTGACTCTCGGGGTCTCTGCTTGCCCGAGATTAGGGTGGTATTTGCCCTCTGTCTTCCAGGATGCCCCAAGCCGCCCGCAGAAAACACGAGGAGCCTTTAGATGTTCATTTTCAAGGTTGCTCTTCTTGTTTATTTTATCTTATCACAATTCTTTTTCTCTGAGCTCTGCCAAGGTCTGGACCGTACGGGCAACAGGTGATGACTGCCCGCCTGCCCAGAGCTCGTCATCTTATATACAGAAAATTATGTGCTCATTATTTACAATTATGAAACAATATCTAAACTTTGAAAGACACACTAAACAGGTGTCTTTCACTCTGACCCAATCCCTCTAAATCTACTTTATGTCATCACCACTGCACAAAATGGAGACAAAGAAGAAGGAGAAGACCCTAGGGCAATGCCCAGAATCCTCCATCTTGTCTCTGGTCATTCCTATTCTAAAACCCTTAATGTGAAAATATTATTACTTTCCTTTACCTTTGAGGGTTTGCAATTCCTCCCATAGTGTTGGTAGCTCTTCCCATGGACTGTAATCGAGGCCCTTGCCTGTCTGGGGTCTATGCCAGGGTCTACAACCCCCCTGTACATTTCTCAGACCCCCCCTGTATAGGTCTCAAACCCCCCTGTACAGGTCTCTGCTTGTCCCGGGGTTCCAAAGGAATGCCCTGGACTCCCACATGTTATCTTTATTTTGACCTGGGCTGGTGGCAGTAGGCAGATACTCCATCTTAATTTTTGAAAGATACCCTGTGACACTCAGAATAGTACTAATATGATCTCCCATTCTCCAAATGCTTGCTCTTACAGGGAAGTTCAGCAAACTAACTTCAAGAGAGCTGAGATCCATGCTGCTGGAGTGAAGTTCCTGATGGTGTGACCCTGTATCCTTCTGTTGAGAATCTTTATAAGAGAATAAAAGATTATCATTTTTTATAAAAAGAAAAAAGACTCAAAATAGTTTTAAAGCCCTTAAAATAATAAATAAATGCATCAGAAGGGAGTTAGAACTACAACTCATATATATTCACTTTTTAAATTAACCTAATCCTAGAAGACCAATAAATATGGATTTCTTGTCTTCATGTAATAGCAGTAATTCAGTAATTAGTTAGTTTAGTCATGTTCTTTGTGAGGCAAAGGATATCACCCTGTGCCTCAAACGGTGGGACTTTTATTACATCATGTCACAAAAGTATTCACAGTATTTAGCAAAAAGTTCTATAGGGTTTTATGAACTGTGTTACTAAACTTTCTAAGAAAATTAATGTTTTCTCTAGAAGAGAGTATGATTTTAAATTTCACCTGTTAACGTTTGATGAAACCACTTAACAAAAGATCAGGATAGTTAATATACAGATCAGTGAGTGGACTACAGCTAAATTTTGAGCCATACTCAAAAGGAAGTTGAAGCATTTGAATTATTTGAAAATAGGATCTACACCATTATTTGAGAGAATTTGACTTTTGCTCCTAAATTCAATTTTTTAAAGCTCAGTCTTCAGTGTCGTCCTGGTTTAGGGCAAATTTGGGAGAAAACCTCTAAATGAAGTCCCTCCAGAAAGCAAACCCAAAAGGCCCCTCCCCGAGCTGGTCCAGGAAAGAATTTCCTTGGAGAAACAAGGAATTTTTTTGTTTACAAACAAAGTT
Source organism: Rhadina sibilatrix (assembly GCA_013400275.1). NCBI lineage: Eukaryota > Metazoa > Chordata > Aves > Passeriformes > Phylloscopidae > Rhadina > Rhadina sibilatrix. The sequence goes on along the minus strand of VWYO01026380.1, from coordinate 27,775 downwards.
TCCACAAGAATGAAAAATTAATAATATGAAACAATAAAACCTCTCACTGCTCTGGAGATGGCAAAATTGATAAAGTCCTTGCTGTGGGTGTAGTTCAACTCACTCAGTCCCTTATCAGTCCCTCTGGTGCTGCTGGAAAATGCCTTCCTGGGCCCTGGTGAGACACAGGTGTGAGCTCCAGGTATTCTCTGGGTTTTCAGTGCAGAGGAGGTTTAATTAATTCCAAGAAAAAGGAAAAAAACCACAATCCAGGGAACTTCTATGCCTCAGCCAGCTAAAAACTAAAAGCAAAGGAGATCTCTGTCCCACTATCTGTCCGTGCTGCAGGCAGCACAGTCCAGGAGCAGAATGGAGATGAGTGAGTGCAGTTTCAGCCAACAAGCTGCACCCTTCTTCTTTCCCCCACTTCACTCTCAGAACCAATCTTAGAAGGTGTAGAACTTAATGTCCAGCATTAACAGAACAGACAATGGGGGATACAAACATGAAAAAGTCACCCCAGCACAAGTGTACAAGTTGCTACAAAACTCTTACACCTGAAGGAAAGAAAATCTGTAAAAAGTACAGAAAACCTATATGTTACTAAAATTGGGGACTGAATATTTGATTGTATTTAAAAATGTAAGAAAATAGTAATTCCAAACCTTAAAACTCAGAAGTAATGCTCTTTTTTAACTAGGATTTTTTTATTACTGAATATTAAAATTAAAATATTTAGGATTTTCTTTATGCTCTTTATTTTTTCCCCTCTAATAACTCTGTTGTTAATAGCTGGAGGAAAGACGTAGGATGGGGAAAAGGAGGCAAAAAATGAAATTTCATCCTCAGAGACAGCTTAAAGATTCAACACTCTTTCTGCAGCTATGGAAAATGGAAGTTTGCTTAAGAAAATATGCATCTAGAGGTATAATTAATATTAAATACACATGCACATGAGCATAAGTCAAAAGTTCAGTGGTAAAGAATACTTTAAAAATTTGCTTAATTTTTCCCCTCTTCCCAAGCATTTTAATACTGAGGTGCTGATAATTAACGTTAAAATATTTCTTGTAAAGCACCAAATTTATCCCCATGAGTGCACTTGGAACTCAGACTTCAAGAGAAAAGATTCAGTTGAATAGTAGCCAGAAAGACAGGATTTACTTTCAAAAACTGCATCGCAGAGAAACTTCCAGTATGGAACAGAGAAAGAAAAAAGTTCAAGAAACCTACAGACCAAAAGATAATTTTTACTTCCCAAAAGTAAATGGGATCTTTAAGCTGTAGGTTGTTGCAAATATCCAGAGGTTGATATATGACAAACTTCACAGCCACAGGTTTGTCTGTATTCTGTGATCAGGAGAGAATGGAATTGTTAAGAGGTGAGATAACAGTTCTGTATCTGTAACACATTCATCTTGAAAGTATATTATGTTGTTATGGGTTTTTTCTTACTAGTAACTCTAGACTTATATAGGATTCTGAGTCCCTCTGTCTAAACAACCATAAAATAGGATGTGTTAAAAGAGGAATTAGAGGAAACATAAGAACTTCATAAAGCATCACTGTCATAAGTAAGGGAGATGAATATTTTTAGTTAGTGTATGTCATAGGCACGTAGCTGATATATATAAGGCGATGCATAGTATGTATGCTGTTTAATTGATAAACATTATAGGAGATATGAGTTTAAGGGCTCCCCAAACCCCGGAATATTGTCTCAAAAAGGAGATAAGTATTGCACAGAGTGTGATTTCTTTCTGCGAACTTTCTCCTCTGCAAGAAAAAAACATAAATTCACTTTCTGATGTGATATAGAGTATTTTGGCCCTCCTTCTGAAACTGGCAGCACTTCTTACATTCATTTGCATGGTCAGAAATGTGTGAAAAGAGAAGGGCTAGTTGTGTTCTTATCCTTCACTGTCTTCTCTGGACTACAGTCTCTAAAGAGACTGTGTTTAAGTACTTCAGGTATAGAAGAACCCCAAAAGGTAAAAGGGAGAGAGATGAAACCTTATTTCCCCTTAAGCAATTAACTCCAGCTCCCAGTGGAAGAATGAGTGCAGTTGCTTCATTTTCAATTAAATTTTTTTTGCTCTCTTCCACAAAGACCACTTAGGTCTTCAGTGAGGCTGTTTAGGTGACATGGATACTCGTAAATCTTATTGCAAATTGAACAAATTAGACAATGATCTTTATGGAAAAGTGTCAAAACCCAAAATACAGCATATAACCCTTTGAAAATTGTTTCTCCTTTGTACCTGACATGCAGGTATATATTTTATAATATACAGGTATATTATAAAAAAATAAGCTGAAAACAAATACTAAACAGAGATAAAATTGTTTTCAAAAGCTTTAATTTATTTACCAACACACATAATGCATGGATAAAAAAAAAAAAATAAGAGAATAACAAATACATTTGTCTTATCCACTCATTTTCTCTTTATTCTAGTCCTTTTGGGAAAAAGCCCAGAACCAGTATTTTAAACTTGTGAATTCTTCAGCATCTTATGGTTTTTCAATAATGGTTTTTATATTAATTAACCTGTAAGAGCACAAACATATATTGATAATTATCTTGTTTCCGTTTCTTGGTAAATGTAGGAATTCAATGATCTCACAATGCATGTTAGAACAAGTAAATATGTTTATAATTTTTCAAAAATCCGAACAATCCCAAAAGAATACTTTCAACAGAATAAAATTCAGCTATGACTATGCTGTATATTTTCTAGGCAAAGAAAGTCTTTCATCAGAGTTTGAAATTAAAGAGACTGTCACATTACTTTTATTTTATTCATCTTTTATCTCTGTGTAATCATCCATGAGTGCTACTCAAAATGCTAGTCAGAAAGTTTTGGAAGAGTGGAGATTTAAATATAGGAATCTATACAGATTTAAATATAGGAACTTTCTACCAACATGTTTTAAAATTTCTCCATTACAGGCTTCACTAATATATATGCATTTTATTTATAAGCATACAATATAAAATGAACCATTCAATAGGTTGCATAATTGAGGTTTTAAAATAAGCTCCCAGGATTTCCAAGTAAACCATTCTTTCAGAGATGATATTTACTCCTTTCTGTGTACTCATTGTCTTTTTTGTAACACATTTGAATAAAAAAAAAACCCTTATAATATCAGCCCTGCGCACAAATCCAGTACGCAGCCCCATACCAGCCACTGTGAGGAAAATTAGCATTACTGCAGCCAAAACCAGAACACCCAGATATTTGCACAGTAAAGAAATTTTGAGGAAAGAAGATATTGAACAACAGAAAAACATTTACAATTATATCCAGTGGTTTTGTTTGGCATCAGGGAAGAAGAACAACAGACTGGCAGCTTGTTCTTAGAGATCAGAGCAGGAAAAGATAGTTAGAGGTTACAATCAAATCGAAGAAAATGAAGACTCCCAACATGGTGACTTACATCAACCTCTTCTGTTTGTAGATGTCTATAGGCCTCACAGAAAACCATAGAAAGTTTTCTTCAGAAAGCTATGGCAGCAGAAATTAACAAGGTCCCTCTGAGAAGGTACCTAGGCTGGCTGAACCCGATCCATGTGTCAGAAACAAGAGAAAGTCATGTTTGACTATAATGGAAGACTGTGGGAGATTAAGACAGCCATCTGCTGATCAGATGTACAGTTTTGGGAGGCTGTACGTTTCCTTCTTACATAAGCCTCTTGTTCCACTAGCAGGATTAAAGATGACATCAGCTGGACCCACAATCTGTTACTCTAGTTCCCTGTGCCCTACAGTAAATCCTGATACATTCAAGAAAACAATGACACTCCAAAGACTGGATGCGACATTTTGAATTTAACCAATGAACCAATCAACCTCCCAATAATTCTTCCCCTTCTACTAAGGAAAAAGTAAACATAAACTTCTCCAGTGTGACTCCCTCTACAGGCTTCAGGGAACCTTCATGAACCCTTCCATCATGGGTTTCCTTCACAGGATGCAGTCCTTTTGGAAGAAGCTACTGCAGCATGGGAAAGTCCTGCCAGCAAATTTGGTCCAGTGTGGGTTCCTCTCTCCATAGGTTCAGAAGGTCATGCTCAGAGTCCCCTGCTTCCTACATGGTCTTCCCATGGAATCACCGCAATCTTTGGGCATCTCCCTGATCCAGTGAGGGGTGCTTCCTGGGCTGCAAGTGAATCTCTGCTTCATCTTAAACCTCTGCACACTGTGGGCAGACAGCCTGCCTCACCATGGTCTTCATCAGGTGCTGATCTGAAAAAATTGGTGATCTGAAGAAATTCCTGAGGTCTGGAAAAATGAAAATATTGTGCCCATCTTTTTAAAAAAAAAAAAAAAAAAGAGGTTCCAAGAAACAACAGACTGATGACCAAATCTTTCTGAAAGACAAATGCAGAAAGCACAATCTCAGGACTCTAAGGACTACTGAGCTCTGAATGGCCTTCAATCATAGCCCCTGCTCAGGCAGCCCATGCTACAAGACACCTGCGCTTAGCCCTGCATCTGGCCCTGTCCCAAGTCCCATCATGAAATCCACCTTCCTAAGTTTCTGATTGGACTTCTCTGCTGGATCCAAGTATTTAGGTTGCAATATCTGACTGCAGACAAAACAAAGTTACTATCACCAACTCATAGTCAAGACAGATTGTTAGAGTGTGTTATTCAAATAGTGCAGTGTAACAAATTTTGTTATAAACTACCGGAATGTTAGTTTTAGGAATACAGTAACCCAAAACTGCAAGTGCCTAACATGTTATGAATGGCACAGAATTATTATGGGATATAAAACACAGAAAATATAGTTCATCAGACAGTTGATTAGCTGTCAAATGAGCCTTTAGAGAGGCTGCATTTCTTCTAGCACATTTACATGTAGAAAGCAAATGTAAATTTACATGATTGATGAACTTGCTGAACATTTTTAAACCTACAAATCTGGAGATCTTGGAATGTTTCTTCTAAATTGTGTACTTTCTAGTGATTCAAAATAACTTTTAATAAAAGGTTAACCTTAGTAATTGCCTGAGTTCATTAAGTTTTATTTGTTGTGACACCGCCTTTCAAGGAATTTGTGATTACTTATGCATTCCAAATCAGTGGATTACTGTCCTAAGGTACCAACATGACTCCTATGCTCTAGTTTTTTCCTGTCCTATATAATAAGCAGGCCTTCTATTAGAATCACTTCATTGTGATAATATCATAGAAACATGGAAAGGCTTGGGTTGGGAGGGACTTTAAGATTATATAGTTCCAACTCCAAGGCCATGAGAAGGGATGCCATCCAGTACACTGGGTTGCTTAAGGCCCTATCCAAACTTGAATAGATATCATGTTGCTTCTGTGCATACATTTTTTAATTAAGGAAAGAATAAATGTGCTTTACCTGAGATAACTTTATCTCCCAGTGCAGCACAAATACATTAAATAATTTATTCTACTTGTTTTTAGAGCAAGATTCAATCTTATTTGCTAAGATACAAGAAGTTTTATTTTAAAGTAATTTTTTCTGAGCCTTATGCAAAACTCTGAACAATCTTATTTCCTGCAGTCTTCACTGGAATCACAGTATATGGATTCTGCAGGAGCTTAGAGGACCAGATACCATATAAACTAAAGTGATTAACTTTTAAATCTAGATCTTATTGAAAAATTTCAGTAGATAAAATGTGGTTAATCTGAAGCTACATTCAAGTGTAATTCTTCACCTGGCTGTTAACGGTAACATAAACTTCATTCAGTTCAGGATTAAACATCCTAAGACTGCTAATTGATAACAAAATATGTCATATATACAAGTTGGGGTCATGACATTGTAAAATTGTGGAATCATGGAATGGTTTGAGTTGGAAGGGGCCATAAAAAATCATCTAGTTCCAACCCCCTGCTATGATCAGGGACACTTCCCACTAGACCAGGTTGTTCAATGCCCCATCCAATCAGGCCTTGAACACTTCCAGGGATGGGCAACCACACCCTCTCTCGGCAACCTATTCAGGTGTGTCACCGCCTTCACAATAAAGAATTTCTTCTTATATCTAACCTAAATTCCCATCTTTCAGTTTGAACTCATATCACTAGAGGTCATATAACTAGAGGTCCTGATTAAGAGTCCCTCTCTGACTTCCTTGCAGGTTCCCTTCAGATACTGAAGGGTTTCTATGAGGTCTCCACACAACTTTATCTTCTACAGCCTGAACAGCCCCAACTTTCTCAGCCTGCCTTCATAGACAAGGCACTCTAGTCCCCTTAGCAACTTCATGGCACTCCTCTGGGTTAGCTCCAACAGTTCCATGTCCTTCTCACATTGGAACACCAGAACTGCACGCTGCATTGTACGTAGTACTCCAGGTGGGGTTTCATGGGAGCAGAGTAGAGGGGCAGAATCACCTCCTCTGATCTGCTGGTCACATTTTTTGATACATCCCAGGATAGGGGTGGCTTTTCTGGGCACACACCAGAGGCTCGTGTTGAGTTTTCCATCAGCCATGATCCCCAAGTCCTTCTCTGCAGTGTTGTTCTCAATCATTTCTCTGCCTAGCTAATAGATGTCGAAATCTGGAAATAATCAGGAAATAACATCTGAAAATGAAGAATGGAATGGAGCAAGTTGTCAGCTTTCTATTCAGTTTGGTGAGCCTAATACAGATGAAAACTCCATGCAGCCTTGATACAATATTAAGATTAAAATCATGTGATACAATAAAGTACATTCTGTCATGGCTCATACATTTAGAATATGACATTTATAAGAAGAAAGTAGAAAATAAAATGAGAAAAATAAGTTAGGTGATGAACTACATATCTTAATAGATACCTTGCATAGCTAGGGACAGAAAAGAATTTTGAAAAGTCTTGCAAGAAGACTGACATAAAAGATTGATTTTCAAAGCACTTATATAATTAATTGGAGCTTTTGCTTCCATAAGAGTACATTTGTTGTTGAAGGTCACCCATCTGAAGAGGAAAGAACAGACTGAGAACTTCATGCCTTCTTTTTGTCCTTCAAATTTGTAATCAACTTAAACCAGCAAGGTATTTAATTTTTCATTTGTGTAACAGTGTATTTTTATGTTCATAGAGGATAATAAACAAGAATTATACGTTAAAGTGCATCCAGTGCTCAGTATCTGTGCTGGTTTTAGCTGGGGTAGAATTAAGTTTCTTCACAGTGACCAGTGTGCGGGCGTGTTCTGGGTTTGTGCTGGAAAGAATGTTGATACTGCTTTAAAATTATAAATCCTGAAACAAAATATAAGGTAGGAAAAGAGTAGACTAAGAATGATCATATGATTTCTTATTACAAATTCTCCCACTGTAATATTTGCAAGGTGTTTTAAAAGACTACAGTGACAAGTTTGGATATCCTTATTCTGATATTTAAATACATGTCTGAATTTAAACACAAGGAAGACTGTATTAATTCAAATGGTGCTACCTGTTAAATGTAATCTTTGACACACATTAGACACTTCTAACTGTAAATCAGCAAAATTTTTATCTTGAGTGCACTGGCAACACCTGAAAGCTTACATTTTGGGACACAGACAAATAAATCAAATGCAATAACTGTCAACCAAAATAAGGATATAGTATGTGTCTGTCAAAAGCATTTCTATTAAAATGAAACCTCAGATATTAAAGAATTTAACCATTTTCCTGTATTTTTTTTTATTATTGACTAATAATATTATTATTTCACTAGCACTGTATGCAGAGTACAGAACTTAATCAGCAAAAACCATGTAAAACAAAAAGAAACTGAAAAATAACATTTTCTTGCAGCTTTTGTATCTTGCCAAGGCTGAAAATCACAAGGAAAACAGAATGAGCACACTGAAAAGAGATGAAGAGCAAAAGTTATCACTATCACTATTTATTGGTGCCAAGATATGGTTAAGACATGGAAAAGATCCCTGTCAAACTCAAAATCTGATACCAGCCTTAAAAGGTGAGAAAATGGCAGAAAAAACACAGGTCTGTTTTGATGGTTTGAGATTGCATACTTGGTTCAGAAAAGCATCTTAGTTCAAGAGAGTAACAATGTTTTTTTTTCCAAAATCTGGATATGGAGTGCTCCTGAGGACATATGTGAAGCTAATAATATTTGAGCATATGAAAGAAATACGGTAATTTTCCTTCATAAGTACATTATAAGTGTAATAATTTGAATTACAATAATTAAGGCACTTGTAATGTTCTGTTTATAAAAATCATTCCAGATGATGGTGCAATATAAAAATAGATACAACACATCCAACAGAAGAAGATATGTCATAAGAACATCTCTCTTAGTAACATTGATTTGTTCAGACACAAAAATGATCACCAAACCTTTCTTTGTTTTTGTCACAGAATTAATTTAACACAATATACCAAGACCAGGAAATGGGCCCATGCACTGACACATGATTTTCTACACCATTTAATTTCTAGGCCAGCATGGGTGGTGACTTTGACTCAGTCGGGGAAGATCCTCACAGATATTGCCTGAACATTTTAAATCATTAAAGGTTGGGGAAAATGTCCTATAAACAAAATTTACTTGGTTTGGGGAAGAAAAGCACATTATGTTTGTGGGTTGCACCATGTCATTTACCTGCAGGGTCAGATGAACAACCTTAATCCTTAATCCTCAAAGGGCACCCACTGAGAAAGAATTGTATTGAATTGTCTAGTACTAGGCATACTCCAGAAAGTATGATAAGTCAACATTTCTATACTCTAGAAAGCTAGAAATAACTTATTCTTTTTTAGCTAGTTACCCAATCATAAAGAAAGAACAGAGCATCAGCTTTCTCTGTGATAATGTCTAGAGGATACAAATATTAAAGAATTTAGGCTGTTCCAATCAGTTGCTGATACTGTCGGTAATATGAACCCAGGACAAAGACTTCAGTGTCCCCGTACTCTAACTCTTACTCACATTGCAGAGTACTGTAGCAATTCAGTATCAATTACTTGTGTCCTGTGACTGAGGGTTAGAAAATTACTGCATCATACAAAGAATAAGCAAACTATATGATTAAGCAGAACATATATTTCTCACTATTCTCCTACAAAGCTACATATTACATTTTTTCATACTTTGCAATTTCCTAAATTGCACTTTAACATGGAGAAAAAGAGTATGATATGGAACCACCAGCCAGTTAGAAAATAAGTCACTACAGCCAGTTAGAAAATAAGTCACTAATATTATGCAGTTGAGTTTGGGTCAAACCACTGCAATTTCTGCTTTCGATGATCACTTAATGCCTTTCCTTATTTGGAAGAAAAAAAATTCTTTCTTGTGATGTTGTATGATCAGAAAAACCTGAGATTTTGCTCACAAAATTCTCATAGCATCCTCTACAAATTTCATAGAAGCAGCAATTAAAAGTCTTAATAAGCACACTATTTTAAGATTAAATGAATTGTTCTTTAAAAGTAATTCAAGTTTTGTAACAAACTATTCCTCAAAATTAAAAATTAATCAATTTTACTGTTATGTGCTTTTTTGATTATTTTTTCTTTTGAGTGCCAAAGTAATATAAGTAAAAAGGTTACTTTTATATGCAAAAAATTTGTTTTGTTCTTTTTAAAATGTTGATTACACATGCTTTCATTGCAGCTATACAACATACAGCAACAAATTTTCTTTGACTTTAATGAAAGTAAGATCGAATCACTTTTTCATGTATGACTTCCATATTTTCTATTAGATCATGTGATGAAAAACTTGTCTGAATACTCACAAAAGAGCGCACAGAGGAAACGAGAAATGGTGGGGGAAATCCATGTAATAGTCTGCCTCAGCTCCTCCTAGACCCATCCCAGGAGCCACCACACCATCAAACGGCCATCTCCACAAGCCCAAAGGAGCAAACAGCCCAGAGACAGGTAAGAGTGCAAATAAATGACTGAGAGGAATGGAAAGTCTGTTCCAGGGCTGTTCCAGGAGATTCTTGGAGTCTCCAAGGGTGAGTCCATTGAAGTGACCAGCTTAAGAGGGTGGGAGTAGTACCAGAGAGCTCTCTTTCTTGTCTGCTTGACAGTCTGTGCCAGAAAGTCTAATTCTTAAGCTTGATGTATTTATTCTGTTTTGTCAAGATGATTCTGGATTACCTCATATTTCATTATGCTTACTTTAGGTTCTTAACAATTTTTTTTTTTTTTTTTTGGATTATTAGCATGCCCACAATTAGCAATGNTTTTTTTTTTTTTTTGTGATTTAGGGATGTGATGGGGAAAAATGCAAAGACAGCCATATACATGATAATTGCAATCTCTACTGTGTATAAAAACATATAACTTAATGTGGTAGGAAGAAGATGGTGATTATACTGCAGACATTTTACTTAAAAATGCGTGTGTAGGGTTGACTTTGGCTGATTTGACAGCTAATCTAGTTGCTATCTCATACCCCTTCTCTCCTCTTCAGGGGAAGGTGAAAAAGTAAGAGAAAAAATTCTTCTGGGTCAAGAGAAAGACAAGGACATAATTTGACCATAATCATCACGGACAGAGTCTTGACGGGGATTTTTTTTTTTTTTTATTGCTTTTAAATTAGGCACAAGTACAAATTTAATTCAGAGGAATTATCTGTTCAGATGTAGAGGGGAGCTCATGGCCTTTTCTCACAGAAGACATTACCAAAGCCCTCACCTCTCCAAGCATTTTCATGTAAACCAAGGATAGTGCATTGACTGGGGAATTAGGTCTTTCTCATGCTGTCTGGGTAGGAGTAATCTCAGAACGCAACAACTGGTCTATTTATTCTAGAGTTGAGTGTGCTGCCCATAAGTATCTCTGAAGGGACTTTGACTTTTTTCCTCTTGCCCGTTGACATTTCCACCCAACCCTTTGCCCCTTATATCTGTTTTTGGAGATTTGATTTGTCTGGATAGAGAAAATACCCACAAATCTCTTGAACACATGTCTTTTGTCAGGTATTTCTTTGTGAACTCCATCCCTCTTCTACATACATAGAAGACAGGCATATGACTCTATGAGTTACTATTTCTCTTTCAATGGCAAACAATTGAAATTTTCTGCATATACAGATAAGGTCTTTTGTTTTTTGTGAGTTTTGTTGTTGTTGTTGGGTTTCTTTTTGTTTTTGTTTTTGTTTTTGTTGTGGTTTTTGTTTTTTGTTTTTTTGTTTTTGGTTTTTTCCCCAGAGACTTGTAACAAGTTTTGGCAAACCAGGAAAGAAAAAATAATTTTATTTATCACTTGTTGAATATTTGTCTAAATTTTCTGAAATGCTACAATTCTATCATAGCCTGTTTTATATAGAGAGGACCAACTAACAGGCTCATATAGTGGTACACAGAACTATTGGATATGTTATATCTTTCCTTTACATCTGTGAAAATAATATATATTTCAAAAGCTAAGCTAATAAGGCAGGTTTTCATATAAGTTATAGATTTTCTGTAATCTACACATTTTTCAAAAGAAAATTTCACTGGAATATGCATCAAGGGGATTAACTGTCCTTCATAGAAAAAACATCTTCATATTGAACTTTCAAGATACTCAAAATTTAACATATTTATATCTGTAAATAATTAACTGAATAGTTTTTACCAGATTATATATTATAATTAATGTAAAAGTTATTTAAATGCTTATGCATGGTGACCGGAAAGCTGAAAGCAAACAACTTGAAATTACACTTTTTTTGTTGCTGGAACATCTTTTTAAATATAGATTCAAAATGCTAATTATGTCTTCATGAAGAAAATAGCTGTAGGTCAAACATAATGGTAATAAAATAAATGCTTTTTTAAAATAGAAATATTTGTAAAAATATGTGGATGTCTAAGTCATCATCACTATTAGGCAGCTTCATTTTTGATTCCTCTCTTAACATAGAAAGATTTTGACTCCTGCTTTCCACCTGTTACTTCGTTCATGAGAGAAAGGAATAATTATGCAGTGCACAATTAATTAAGCTAAATTGAGTAGAACTATTTATTTTACAAATACTGGTTTTATAAAATGACAATTAGTAAATGCTAAATAAGACAAACACAATTTGGTTTGAAATTACTCTCTGTAAACTATGCTTATTTATAATCAAATTTAATGGTGGCTGTAAATGTTAATTTTGCTAATTCAGTTTGGAGATAAAGGATAGTAACAAACTCCATATTCATATACTAAGGATTAACAAGAGGAGTGTTGAGAATATTAGAAAGGCATATTCATGTGAAAATAGAAAAAAAATCAAAATAAATCAGTCATTCAGATGCAATTCTAATTTCAGCTTACATTCCTTCACAGACTAAAAGTCATCTGAATAAATAATATTAAAAAATTCTTTGATGGCATTTGAAATTGATGAGGCTGAACTAATTTTCTAGCTCTTTTGAAAATCGTTTTTACAGCTATCTAGTAAAAGTCAAAGTAAGTATAAGTGTATGATGTATGTCTTGGCTGCATTTAATGGAATGCGATGTAAGAATGTGATTATCTATTAATTGTAAATCTCTTCCATGTCAAGATAATAACAATGTGATTGGTAGTAATAACCTCATCATTGTTGGTATTTCCTAGTTGGTTATAGTTGATACTCTCACATCATCTAGACATTTCACCCGTGAACAAGGCTGTACATCAAAGCTTATCTTACAAAAGAAAAAATCTAAAGTAATCTATACTCATCTGTAGGTCCAGAGTTTAATTATTTTTGAACAGCTACACCCTTGCTGATGTGTTAAAGTCCACTGGAAATTAACTCCAGAACTGGATAGACTATTATAGACATTGTAACATCAACCCAGGACATCATGCCATGAAAAAAACACGGACCTTGGCTCTTAGGCTCTTTTCTATTCTTTGCAATAAAAAGATAACCTTCTTTTGAATTTTTTGAGATTCTCCAGAACATATTTGGTTTTGTTGAGTGGTAGAAAAGTGGATTGCAATGCTATGAATTGGTTCCCATAAACTGTAGGCAAATGTTTATAAGTCCTGTCTTTTGAGAATCATAAAATTACTTGGAAGAAATCTTAAAAAACATCTAGTTCCAACCCCCTTGCAATGGACACAGACACTTTTAACTAAATCAGGTTGTTCAGAGACCCATCCAGTCTGGCCTTCAACACTTGTCAAGAGGTAGGACATTGAGACCTTCTCTGAAGAAGTTGTTATAGTGCCTCCTCAACCTCATTGTAAAAAATTTATTCCTAAAAGCTAATCTAAACCTACTTTGTTTCAGATTGAAGCCATTCTCCCTTGTCCTATCATGACAAACCCTTGTAAAAAGTCTCCCTTTTTCTTGTAGGCTCCCTTCAGGTACTGGAAAGCCACAATAAGGTAATCTCAAAGCCTTCTATTCTCTAGGCTTCAAAATCCCAAGTCTCTTACACTTTGCTCATAGGAAAGATGATCCATCCCTCTAATCAACTTGGTAGTCCTCCTCTGTACTTGCTCAAAAAGATCCATGTCCTTTCTGCACTCGGCGCTCCTGACCTGGAAGCAGCACTGCAGGTGGAGTCTCACCAGAGCAGAGTAGAGGGACAGGCACCTCCCTCACTCTGCTGATCACATTGCTTTTGATTAAGCTCAGGACACAACTGGCTTTCTGGGCTGCAAGTGGACATTGCTGGCTCATGTAAAGCCACTCCTCCACCAGCCCATCCAAGTAGTTCTCAGCAGGGCTGCTTCTGATCTGTTCATCCTCCAAGCTCTATCGATGTTGGAGGTATTTCCCAACCCAGGTGTGGCATGTTAAACCTCATGACATTTCTTGAGTTTGTCCAGGTCCTTCTGGATAGCATCCCATTCATCAGCTGTGTCAACCACGCCACTCAGCTTGGTGTCATCTGCAGACTTGATTAGGATACACTCTGTTCTTTTTTCTATGTCATGAATGAAGATATCAAACAGCATTGGTCCCAATAGGGATCCCTGAAGGACACCATTGATGTTACTGATGTCCATCGGGACTCTGAGCCATTGACCACAAACCCTCTGGATGTGACTGTCCCATCAATTCCTTACCCGCCTAACAGTCCAACCATGGAATCCATCTCTTTCCAATTTAAGGAGCAGGATATTGCTGGGGACCCTGAGAAGTTTTGGATGTCCTCATATTGGAGAGTTCAAGGCCAGGTTGGATCTAGTGAGGCTAGAGATTATGTCTGGAAAAACATACCATTTAGAAACCATAAATTGACATAAATCTTGTTATAGTACAGTTCTCCTGTATCATTGATAAATTGTATTCAAAGATCCCTAACCAGGTCAAAACTTAATTCAATTGCTTAAAAATGGAGGTAGTAGACATGGCTATTTTCATTATAGTAAACTAGGGATTATTGAACTACTTAGGAGAGTGAAGTTTCATAATATATTCATTTTTGTATCCTGTTTTACCTGTCTTTAAGGAACTATAAAGAAGATCAATCCAAGTTTCTTCAATTAAAATCAGCAGGTTACCTTTTGTGACGATATATTCCCATGTCTCTTAAGGGCACATGACCTTTATATATAATTTGAAAATATAAGAAATTATTTCCCCATAAACAATTAATAAAAAAAATTAAATATCTACACAAGGGGTGATATGGCATATTTTTTAAGCAAGGTACTACAAGTCAATTTATTTAGCTTTACATTCAGGTTGCAATAGAATAGATACAAATATTCATTGGGTTTTAATCTATTTAAATATGTAAAGATAAAAATAATATTTTAATCATTTTAATAAAACTAATAGTATTTTGTCCTAAAAATTCAGTAACTGTCAATTGATACTGGGAAAAATTATTATACATAGCCACTAGTGGAAGACATAAATAATTTTATCTGGACATTGAAACTGAAAAGGGTCATTCAAGTAAGAGTAGTGAATACACTGCTGTCATGGTTTGACACTGGCCCAGCACCAGGCACCCACGAGAGTCACTCGCTCACCCTCCCCTGCCACAGCTGGCAGAGGAGAGAAAAGGTAAAAAAAAGAAAAAAAAAAAGTTAACAAAGGCTTCATGAGTTGAGATAAGGACCAGGAGAAAGCACTTCAAGGACCAAACAGGCTCTACTTTAGTTGCAAAGTGAATTTATTACTAACAGAATAGAGGAGGATAATGAGAAGTAAAAAAAACCCTTAAAACACCTTTTCCGCCCCAGCCCTTCCCTCCTTCCCTAACAGCACAGGGAAACGAGGGGGGTTTTGGTCAGTTCATCACCAAGATTTTCTTCCACTTCTTCAGGAGAGGAGTCCTTCCCCTGTGAGGCCGTGGGTCCCTCCCACAGGTGACAGTTTTCCATGAACTTCTCTGGCATGGGTCCACTCGCTTGAGCAGCAGCCAATGTGCAGCTGCAATGTGAATTCCCCCCACAGCCAGACATTACTCCCAAACTTGCTACGGTGTTGGTCACTCTTCCACTCAGCCTGGCAGCCAGACCCTCTTTCTCCACTGCGTCCCCCACGGGATCACAGCCTCCTCCAAACATCCACCCACTCTGGTGTGGGCACCTCCCTGATGGGCTGTGGGTGGATCCCCACAGGCTGTGGGTGGATCTCTGCATTCCCTGTGGATTCCCATGGGTTGTGTGGGGATCTCTACATCCCCCAAGGATCCCCATGGGCTGTGGGTGGATCTCTGCCTCCCCCCGTGGATCCCCATGGGCTATGGGTGGATCTCTGCATCCCCTGGGCTGTAGGGGCACAGCTGCCTCACCATGGTCACACCATGGTCTGCAGAGGAATCTCAGCTCCAGTGCCTGGAGCACCTCCTGCCCTTCCTTCTCTACTGACCTTCTTGCCTCCATGTTGCTATCCTCACATATTCTCACTTCCTCTTCTCTGACTAGAAGCAAAACTTGTCACTTTTGTTTTGATTTTCTTCTAAAATATGTCATCACAAAGGCATTACCAACCTCTCTCATTGTCCCAGTTTTGGCCAGCAGCATGTCCACCCTCAGAGCCATCTGGGACTGCCTCTGCTGGACATGGTGGAAGCTTCCAGCAGCTTCTCACAGGAGCCCTCTTTGTGGCCCCTCTGCTACTAAAGACCAGGCTGTGCCAAACCAATACAACTATTTTGTTATCTGTAGCAAAAAAACCCAAAACAAAACAAACAAACAAAAAACCCCACAAAAACAATAACAAAAAAAAAAAAAAAAAAAAAAAAACACAAAAAACCAAAAAAAAACCAAAAA
>VWYO01026380.1:0-11590 GCA_013400275.1 Rhadina sibilatrix | reverse complement strand
AAAAAAAAAAAACCCAACAAACCCAACAGAGTAAAATTCTAGGAAATACCACAGACATTTAATGACAAATCAATAGTCACTAAGTGTAGAAACCAAAGTAAGATATATATTTCATCTTCAAGCTTTTAAATTTCATTTGTATTCTGTGGAATTCACATTAACTTTTTTTCAATTTCATCTTACAATACCTAAATCAAAGAGTAGATGATTTTCATGCATTAATAAGATTTGCCTGGTTTACAGTTCTCTCATTATATCTGCCCAGGAACTATCTATATTTGCAATCTACAAAGAGAGAAAGACTTCAAGCTCCTGTCTTTTACTACTTTCTTAATAATTCTCAGCATCATAATATTTTCCTGTTAAAGGGTATTTTTAAAAAGTCTTTGTTTCTAAATAAAGTGCAGACTTCCAGTGTATTTAAAAAAAATTCAGTGTCACTCACTGAAGCTTTTGTAACAGTCTGTATGTGTATAATAAACTTCTGTTCTATCTTACCCTTAGTTCTGCATGGATTATTTTTTCTTTTCCTTACTAATTTAATTCTTTAAAAGGAATAGTGGAATTTTCTCCCCTTATTTCTTTTTTGCAGACGCTCATCTGCCCAGTTAGTGAAGTACGTGAAATTTCAGAATTTATTTTGTGAATATGAGCCTATATTCTTCAAATATAGGTCAGGCTCAGCCACTCATCCACTCATAGCCTGAAATTTCAAAAACCATAAATATTGTACTATTGCTTGGTAGGTTTATAGCCACATTCCTGAGACATGGAGTAGGAGACTAAATCTAGCACTTGAATATATCTCTCCTCATGTAAATTTGGCACAAGTATCAGACAAAAAAAAAAAAGGACAGCATGTATCTTAGTTTCAGCACACTGTTGCACCTTTGCAGTCACCTGCTGTTTCAACCACTTTACAAAGTTTAATACATAATTCTAGCAGATTCCATTTAATTACCAAAAATCAACACATCTCATCCAAACGATTTATCTCTGTCTAGTCAGTAGACAAACAGAAGTTCCATTAGAGAAGATCCACTGTTCTTATCTGTGAAAAATCTGTGAAAAGCCACATATAACAGAAAAATATTTTATTGCTATGAAGGTTACATTATATTAGACATGCACTTTCTAACAAGGTATAAAGTGGTTTATTCAGTTACATAAATGTAAGTGTTTAATGTCATTTGAGATATCTTAAGGCATGCAAGACATTTACATATGAATTGCAGATGCTGTGGTCTCAATGGAGATAATGGTCTGGACGCAGCTGGAAATCAAGTAAAAAAATATCCTGTAGGACCTTAGATGGTACTAAGTGTGTTTAGTTGAGTGAATTGAGCCAAACTTATGATAAATAAGATAGCAACACAAATAATAGGATAGCAAGAAAGATGAATATAAGAGATAGAAAATTTTAAGGATAGAAATGAGATTGTGCTACTTGTTAAACAGTCACACATTTAGAAAGGACCTTTCTTAACAACTCAATAAGGTTTTTTCTAATTCAATCATCTGTCTACTTCATCAATTGTGTTGTAATTATTTGACAACTTCTAAATTAATGCTGTGGTGATAAATAAGAGTTCATTAAAATGCAGACAAAGAGAAAACAACAAAAGCCAGGGATTAAAAAGGTTCTTTTAAATCGCCTAATTTATCTCTTTCTTAATGAAAAAAATGGTGTTTTTTTTTTTTTTTTTTTTTTTTTTTTTTAATTACTCACATATACACCTACATGGACACATGTTCCTATATATTCAGAGATACTTCAGTATTTTGTATTTAACATTATGGGAGTACTTTCTCACATTTAGTTTTGAATGCCCCAAGAAATTATTTTCTGACAGACTAATTCTTTACCATCATCTTTCTTTAAAAAGTTTTAGCCATTATTCCTAGCACATTTGCAAAGATAACTTTTCATTAATGTTTGCAAGCTTTGAATGTTTTTCATGATTAAAAATATTTTTTCCATGATTCAGTCTTTCCATAGTAATGTACAGAGTGTTGCAGTACAATAATGCACTTAATGGCCTGCTAAAGATGACTTTCACTACTGCTATGAAATGAGTGAAGGCTCTGTGCCAACCCAGTAGTGCAGAATCTCAGCCTTAGCTTGACCCAATGTGTGTTTATCTGGTTTAACTCTTGCACTGGGGCCTGGTGACTGCTGCTTCCCCAGGTTATCCTTGAGCTCTGGGGATGTGACAGAGGGTGCCAACAGTTTGAAGGCCCTTGTCAACCTGCAGCTGTGATAAGAAAAATAGACCCAAGGCCAAGTAAGAAGAAATCATTTCCCAGGAATATAACATTCCCAAAATGAGGACCTTTGAACATATTTCATCATTACAATCCCCTCCTTTCTTCTTAAGGAGGTGCTGACTTTGGGACTGAAAAACGTACTGGCAGTATAAGCATCAAAGGGAACAAAAGGGGTACCTGGTAGCAGATTTTAAGGTTTTTTTCCATTTTACTAATTTTAACATTAATATAGATTAGACTTTTCTTTTTACTTAGAGATCTTGGACAATTCAAGTGTCAAGACACAAATTGGTTAAATTACTGACTTGAAATGTTTGATATCTTTCCTTTTATCTGTAGAAGTAGTCTCCGTATCATGTTACAAAATTTGTATTACTTGCTTTTTTCTTTTTAGTATTCTTTAAGAACTATTCTTCTGTCTGGCATCAATGTCTCTGCAAATGTATAACTGCAAAATATCCTTTTTCTTCCATGTTTTGTATGTCATTTAGATTGCTAGTTCTTGGCAGCAATTATGATTTACATAGCCAGTAAGACCTATCCATAAACAGTACAAAAAGTATTTTGTCTATCAGTGATAGTACAAATCATTTGATGTCTGAGAAACTATTTGTTACAAAAAAGATATTACTTAATTTGATGTACAACTTCAAAGACACACAATGAAGGTTTTTTCTTTGTTTTGTTGTTTTGATTTTTTTGGATAGTGTATTTTCTCTGTTTATTCAATAATATTAACAGAAATAATTCAAATTTAAAAATTGCATTGGGTATAAAAATGCTCTACAACAATAATGATGATAGAGGTAATAAAACTTCTATGCAATTACTACCCTATTCCTGTAATAACTCTTACAAAATCATTGTCATGGCATGCCATGATGGCTAAATTTATACTTGTAGCATATTTATTTTGCCCATCTCTATGAGAAAAACTAAAAGTAATATAACTGTTGGGCGCTTTTAATATTTATTGATGTCACAACATTGTTGTATCTTCTTTAGGTTAAAATGCTTTTTACAATATCAGTTATTTTCAGAACACAAGAAAGTGCAGAAAAGAAAACAATCCATTTTTACACATGTGATGCATTAATACAGAAAATATTCTTTGCTAGAATTTTTCAGGTGGAAAATTTCTATTTCTTTGTCAGTCTAGAAAAATTACAAGACTTGCAAGTTTTACAAGTATTTTCCATGTTGAATTTGCAAGGTTTCTCAAATTCAAGTAGTAAAATACACTTCTGGAAGACAAATAAACTGATCTAAAAAGGAAATGAAAACTTTCTTGGGGAAAAATAAAAAGTACTTAAAAATCTAAAATACAGTTTTATTTTTTTTAGCCCCAAAGTAAAGTTTACAGAAAAATAAATTGAAAACATATCCAATTGTTAGCTAAATAAAGACTCCAAAGCAAATAATTCTTTTCTTGAAAGAAACTGTACCAAAATGTAACTGAAAATACAGTGCTTGTGTTGGGCAATACATCAGAAAAACACCTGCTACTTCGTTGTTGAATGTTTCTGTCTGAAAAACTGGCAGTAGTATGAAAAGCAGAATGCAGCTTTTGCCCCTCATGCTTTTTTTCTTCAACAGGCTTAGAGAACTGGACTTGTTAAGCCTGAAGAAGAGAAGGCTGCAGGGAGACCTTATGGCAGCTTTCCAGTACCTAAAAGGGACCTACAAGAAAGCTGAAAAGGGACATTTGATAAGGCTATGCTAGGACAAGAGGAGATAGCTTTATACTGAAAGACAATAGGTTTATATTAGATAATAGAGGAAACTCTTTACTGTGGTGCTGGTGAGTCACTGAAATAGGTTTCTCAGAGAAATTATGGATGCCCCATCCCTGAGAGTGTTCAAGGCCAAGCTGGAGGGATTTCTGAATCACCATCTACTGGAAAGTGTCCCTGACTACAGCAGTGGGATTGGAGTGAGATGAGATTTAAGATCTCTTTCAACCAAATTACTCTGTTATTCTATGTTATTCTGTGATAGAGACTTTGAAAGAAGAAGGAGCAGAAATCAGGAATAAAGTAGGTGGGTATTGTGAAGAAGTAATTGCATTATGCTTTGTCCAGAAATACCAGCAGTATAAAATGTCAAGAAGGTCTTGGTAGGCACATGACCTTTGATTTTTCCACATTAACTTGAAAATAATTTCATTTTCATCAATGCTTATAGAGAAAGAATAGAAAGCAAACAAAGCAAGGCACTAAGACATAAAAAATCCCCAGAATTTCTTTTGGTTTGTCCTAAGGTTCACCCCCCAGCACCTTTCTGCAGCAATAGTAACCAGGAGAAGGAGAGTTGACAGATATAAAGTTTGTATAATAAAAGACTGCAAACAATTATCTCTATCATCTCTCCACAAGACTCCTGATGTTTTTTGTTGTTTTTCATCTTTTTCTTTCTCTTATCCTTTTTTTCTAGACCAGAAAGTCACTGGTTACTTAGCCATTCCTAATGCAAATTCATTATATGCCTCTAGCTTTTTTGACAATTTCTTTTTCATTTCAACTTATTGTACAACATAATTAAAGGTGGGAAAACTATGTTTTTCTACAGCAGAATAACAATGTTCTTTTTTTTATTCACTAACTTACTTTTTTTCTGTTACTACCTCAACATTTTCTGTTCTTTTTTAATTGCTGATAAACAGTGACTTGACACCTTCATGAATTATCTACCATTGTTCAAGTTCTAATTTCTGAGTGATAAGGGTAAACACTAACCTTGTCCTTTTACACATGAAGTTAGTAGTTATTTCTTTTGTATTCATAGTGCTGTACCATAGTTACTTTGTTAATCTTTCAGGAATAGCTAGTCTTTCTGAACCACCTATTCAGAACAGTGGATTTTGCATCTGTCATTAAAATTGTAAATTTCTCAGCAATTTAACAATATCAGGATTTTACCTGGATATTTGAAACTACTAAATATTAAAATAAGTTAAGTATTCATTCTGAAATGTTGATGTGCAAAAGAAAGCTCTATCAGCACCACTCAGGCTGATTTGATAGGCAGGAAGGGATAGCTGAGATGCCCTCGGGTATCCCTCCTGGCTCTAAATTCTTAGTCCAGAAGGGCACACATCTCTTTTCAACCTTGTGTCATCAGGATGAGTTAGAGACTGAGGGACAGAGAAAATGACAACAGGTATTTTTTAGGCAGCTGAATTATACTTAAGATCAAATATGTCATCTCAACAAGAAATGGTGTTTTTTTACTGTCTTGTAATATATCACTCAAAATGAGAGTCAGTTTTTTTATGTGAACATATAAAGTCAATCGGGTAGAGTAAATGGCCCAGCTTTTTTTGCCAGCATTTGAATGCTTATCAGAACGTAGTTTAAAGCTGGATTCTGTCTTACTATCATTGAATCAATTATAATATTGATCTATTATAATTACAGTTATAACTGACTTTTCTTTCTGATTGTCTGAATATGCTTCAATAGTCCAAATAGTCATTCCACTAATCATTAAATGTATATTTTATGACTTAAGCAATAAATGAATGGTGGCTGCCACACACCTTTGTTCTCTCGTTCTCCCCACTACATGTCAGAAAGTTACTCACAGCCAAAGATATCCTGGACTTCAAAATGTGTTATAAGATTTAGAAATAAATGTACTAACATTACAGAGCTGTTTTCAAGTGTTATTCTGCCTGCAGCTTTGAGTGTAGAGGATATTCTGGAGCAGGGCCATGAAGAAAGGGATTGGGGCTGGAGCAGCAATTCTTGTCAAACCCTTGAGGAGGGCAATTATAGATCAGAAGAGAACATTTAAAGCTGAAAGTTGAAACCAGTGTATTTGTTGGGAAACTACAAATTACTCCTTAGAAAATAATGTGAAGAAAAGAAAGCCTGGCCTTAAAAAGCACTGCAAACAAAACCAATAAAAAGTAGTTAACTATTCAGGGATTGTGCAAAAAATAGTATTTTTTTTTAAGGGTGTCTGATAAAATTTCCTGCAACCCTTATAAAACACCAATATTTCAAAAATTTTAGGAAAATAAAAATAAAATAGATTAATTCCTACCAATATAATAAGAATATATTTTCATTTGATATTATATATATACATATTATGCATGTCTTTGAAATCATTATGCTACAACATGGTGTCACTGATTTAGAGATGTCAAAAGTCCACTTAGGAATAAAAATGTCCTTATAGAGTACAAATGGAGTACTTGTTTATCCTAAGAACCATATTCAGGCAATAAAGATGAAACGTAAGATAGAATATAACTATTCATATAGATTTCTAATTTTTTAAAACCTTCAATTCAAAAATACATGAAGATGTTCCATAAAGAGCATACCCACTTCTAAGCATGTAAAATTCAGACTTGCTGCAATACAAGTGTTGCCTGCCATGAAACCACATGTCTGCTCTAACAGTTTGTGCCAAGTGATGGAGTGGATATATTAGATGTCAAATTTTGGCAAGTAGCCAGAGAAAACACTATGTGATTCAATAGCAGGGTAACATGTTAGTAGAATTGCATTTCCTACTTCCACTTACCAAAGAGACATAAAATTAAACATTGTAAATGCTTTGTGAAGTAAAGGGAAAGTGTGTAATCATGTTTCTTCAAGAATATTCAAAGTGAATATGCACAGAGAATAGAAATATAAACTCTGCTTTATGCATTATGGCCGTTTTTACAGATGAGACATTCCTTCTGGGGAGAGGTGAGAGGGTGTTCTGGAAGACAATTTGTATCATTTTCTTTTCCTTCTCTAGGCACCAATGTTAAAATTACTGTGTCAACTACTTTCATAAACATGTGCTATAGAAAAATAGACAAAATTGAAGACACTAATTTAACAGGCAAAATATTTATGTAAGCTGGGAGATCTTTACCTTCTAGACTTTGTTTACTAAAATAGCTAATCAATCAGATCCAAGCAAATCTGATGCAAGATAAAAATTATTCATTGATATAGTAATAAATGGGATTACATAGAAAGTGTTAGAGGTAGTAGAATCTTAAAGGTTTCTTATAAGTAATAGGATATAACATCATAAATGTTTTGTTAGCAAAGCCAAATATTAACAAAATCAATAACTTATAATGATTAGTTTATAAAAAATGTGCTTTGTTTTGTCAGTTTTGGTAATTCTTCCCTACAGAAAAAGAAAATGGCCAACCTAACCATTATCTTGGGTAGCTGTAGAAGATCTCAATTAAAAATACTGAAGTAAAACCAGTGGTTTAATGTACTTATTTCAAGGCCAAGTAAATGTTTGTTTTAAGAAACAAATATCAAGACAGCTAACCAAATAAAGAAATCTAACAGCTCAGCTATTCAGGCAGCTTCCCTTAAGAGATGGACCTTGAGCTTTGTCCAGTTTCTTGTTTATGGTTACATAGCTACATGATGAGAAATTAAAAAATCCAACTTGAGGAAAGAATTCCAACATTTTAAAATCCAGCAAAACTCTGTGAATATCCTCACTGTCTACATTTCCCATTGTTTTTTAATGAGAAGTGTTAGAGAAGAGAAAGGCCACTAATCATTAGTGGCCTTCAGAAAGCAGGTAATCGATTATTGCTGCAGTTAATAGAAAGGCCAGTATGGTTATTTTACACTCATCTTCTCCAGTACCAGAAATTGGTCTTTATATCAAGAAACCATAAACAGATGAGATATAATTTTGGCATCCTTTATTGTTAAAACTGGCCTATACATCTGATAGATGGATGGTTTTAAAGAGTAACATTAGAATGTTCACTTTCTCTTCCCCCCTCTCCCTCTTTATTCTTATAAGAAAACAAAACATTCTTCTTTGGGAGCTATAATCATCTTCAGTGTCTGTAAATTATTCACTCAGAGCAAACAAGGAGTCCCGTGGGTGTGGTTCTCGCATCTGTCTGCTTCAGGAAACCCTTTGGGCTAATGTCATCTTCTGCTTTCTTTTTTCTTCTCTTCTTGCTTTTGTCATTGTTGATTGCATACAACTGTATCTCCCCAAGGCAGGAGCACATTCAGAAGAATTTCCTCATGGAGCTATTCTCACACATTCAATTTTTTAATATTGAAATCATGATGTTATTCAGAAGCTTTAGATGTTTTCCACGTCCTGGTGCATTCAGCAAAATAACCAAAACACTACGTTGAAAACTGATAGGAAAATGTTGAACAATTTTTCTTCATTAAGAATAATTTCATTTAAGACAAATCTCTGACAAGCACCTGTTGAACGTTAGTTTTCTTACTTAATTTCAGTCATCATAAAATGTAAATAAATAATACTTCTTTGTTTTTACTTTTATATCTTTTGACTTACATACTTTGTATTATTTATTACAACTCTATAAAGCTTAATGACTGTATATTTTAAATGCAGTTTTTTGTTATGAACATCTGTTGATGACATTGATAATAAACACTTTGATATTACTTAATCAAAACTTCTCTTTAAAAAGAAATCGTTTCCTGTCAGATTTCTCTTTTTTTTTTTTTTTTTTTTTTTTTTTTATTTAGAATTACTCTAATTGCTCTGTGATATTATTTCTTTTCAAGATGGAAACATTTCTGGTCCAGTTTTATCTGTGTAAAGGTATGACTGAAGCAAAAAGGTGTCTTTACACACCTCAAAATTTTCCTTCAACTATGAGCCAATTCATGTGTTCAGAAACAGAATTGGGAGTTCTTGAAAAATGTTGGACCTTGATGTATTTCTTTATATTTTTACCAATATCATGTATATTTATATGGCCAAAGATTTAGTCATCAATGAGAAAAGTTGTAAGAAATATGTATGTTCTCCTCAGCGGCATTGACTTGATGGAAAAGGAAATGGGGTCATCATTCTCCTTAAGATGTGCCAAAGCTTTTTGGCATCAAAGCAACACACACTGCTTTTATCAACCTTGTCATATCTAAGCAGATTTTCTGCTAGGAAAATTGTCACATATACATGAAGAAATTAAGAGAGTAAAGAAGAGGAGGGGACAGAGAAAAGAAAGGAAAATCCTGCAGACTAAGTAACAAAGTTTTTTATTTCCTGTTATTTTGTGGTATGACTATTGGCAAACAATTGGGCACATCATATTTGTGAAATTTGTTCGAGGAATGTTAGGCACAAAAAAACAGCATAAATCAGTGATCGCTCTCTGCAGAATCCCACTGAAAACCCTTTATCTCCACTGAAATGCAGTCTACTGCAGCACAGGGAAGATATGCGTAGCATTAATACTTTGAATGGCAGAATGCTTGACATGAACCAGCAAAGCAGTTTCTCTCTCAAGAAAGTATTTCTTCTCTTTAACCTTTACCTAATACATGGTATAATATCACTGCATATATCAAATATATTTCAGGACTGTGTTATATATTTCTGTTTTGTGCATCTGATCAAAAAGAAACTAAACACATGTATATGTATTTCTAAGTTATCTTAATACATTTATTCTTCTTTGATACAGCACAATAGGCATTTTTTTAGCTAACATCAATTTTTTAAATATATTTTAGACTTACTAGTTCATTAGACATAGCTTGCTACCATTGAATTATATTAATTCCTAAAACAGAAAATTTTTGCTGTTGTTTCTGAAAATCTTTAATTATTGAAATACGTGTTTATTTACCTGTAATATTTAAAGCCTTTACCCCGTCTAACCGAACCAAAAAATTCATTTTCCTGAAAAATAGCAAGCACATGTTAAAATATTTTGGATTTGGGACAAACTGATATAATTTTAAAATACAAGCAGGTTTTTTCTGATATTTACTTTTGAAAATAGAAATATTCATAACTCATGACTTTCATACATTTAACTTCATATTTACTTTCTATCAAAAATATTTTGATAGAGAAAATTTCAAGCCTGACTTAGTTATTAGATAAGAATTTTACTATTATTAAAGTTATTGTATTCCATGTAAGGGAGCTAGTTGAACTAAATCTACAGAAATCTTTCTTTCTCTCTCTCTTCCTTCCTTCCTTCCTTCCTTCCTTCCTTACTTCCTTCTTNTTCCTTCCTTCCTTCCTTCCTTCCTTCCTTCCTTCCTTCCTTCCTTCCTTCCTTCCATTGCAGATTGTATTTGGTTGAATAGTTCTTCATATTCATCAGCAGTAAGTTTCCCTGTTCCTCTCTTTTATCTACAAAGAGAAAACTATAATTGCATACATGATAAAGACTTGGGTTGTAAAGATGAACTTTTGGCACGATAAAACTGTAAAGCATGTCTTAATTTCAGCCCTGACTGTCCACAATTTTCAAAATTCCCCTGAAGGGAAGGAAAATAAAAAGGAAAGTTTTTCAGAGTGCAATGGAAAAAGTACTGGTTTGCCAAAATTTCTAGGTAAGGAAGGGATCTATCCATACACATGAAACTCAGGAGTATGGTTAAGCATTGCTTGTACCATGCTATATCTTTGCCATAGGATGCTGCAGAAAATTCTGTGGGATAGAATTCTTTTTAAAGCTTTGAAATTCTTTCCACGTGTACAAAACCTTGGTTTAGTACTGCCATTGGTGTTCACATAAGGAATTGTCATTCTAATGCATAATCCACTGCCAGACAAAGGTTTCATTGTTAGAAATGTTGATTGTGACACAATTGATTTTGGATTACAAACCTACATTGAATACAAATGTCTGTAAATATTTATTCTAAAGGTGATAAAAGACATCTTCATATTATTTTTTCTGAGAAATGGCATTAATTAAGACTAACATTCTGTAGTTACAAGCAGATATCTAAGCAAAAGAAAATCTGAGACAAAATAAAAATCCTTTCAAGAGTTACTAATTTAGTCTTAAGGACTTTGAAGTGTTGAAAGCAAAGGGATTAATGTCCTTCGGGTCCCATTGATTTCAGCTCAGACTCAATGTCTAAGTTTTTGTTGTTCCACTTTTGCAGTGTAGAAACAAGAATCTCTGTTATTGAAATGAATTAGTTTCTCATTTATTAATTATCAATGATTTTATTGTAGTAGTAGGAGTAGTAGTAGTAGTGATTTTACACAGGATCTAAATTATTTTCCTTACCGCCATATAAATATTCAGCAGAAATAAGTCATGTGCCTTGTGTTTTTTTTTTCCTGGTTGACAACAATAAAGAACTAGTTGAAGCTGATAAAGGAGTATGAAGACAAAAATAACTTGTGACAGACTCTAGTGTCACTATATCTGCAGCCAAGTAGTTTCTAACTTCTTGGGGTTTGAGTGGTCTGCCTAAATTCTTTAAAAAGTTTTGAAGAAACATTGTAAGGAAAAGAATGTGATATTAGATTATTATTTTTTATTGGCGTCTTGAGAATGTAAAGCAATGTGGGGAAGGGAAGGGAAGGG
>VWYO01026377.1:30100-63593 GCA_013400275.1 Rhadina sibilatrix | reverse complement strand
CTCCAGACTATGAGTCAGGGGTCTCCTTGTCCTCCTTGCAGGAGGCTGGCTGAATAGAGGAGGTCACCATGAGGGAGGGGCACTGCTGTCACCCTGCCTTGCTCTGTGATGTGTGTTTCCTATTCCCACTGAATCCTCAGGTACTACAAAACCCACCTGGTGTAGACTGTATTCCAAAAGGTTTCCGTGGGGTTTGCAATAAAGGAGCTGGGTATGCAGCACTGCCTTGAGAGTCAGCTGGCTGCTGCCGTGTGATCAAACCTCTCAGGAGTGAGTTTCTCAGAGAGTCAGGGTTTGACAGGCCACATAAAGTTTCCTTGGGTTAAAACTTTGCCTCTCCCTATCCAGCCAGCAGCCAGTAGAGAGCAATATTGCACACACATGAGAAATTAGTTCACTAAACTGTACTAGTCTAAGGGGAATTAGCCACTATAATTATTGTTTTCCTTCTTGGTACTGCTGTAATAACTGAGCTATACATAAAGGAGTTTAAGCTTTGTTAATTTTTTCATTCTTCTCAATGCTTACTTTTTATCTTGTGTGTAGTCAATGGCTTATCAAACCTGAAGCTGACTTATTTGGTATTACATATTTGAAATGATTTATACACTAAGAACCCACTAATGGGATGTAACACATAAAAATTAGATTAAAGAAAAAATCCTTTAATCATCTAGTTGAATAAAGCTTTCTGCTTCTGTGATGAATTTATATTCGCTCCCTATTTTGTATAAACTAATATTATTTTCAGAATTCAATTTGGATTAGATTGCCACAAAGGAGTCACAAAATTGCAATGCATGTACATATTACATTAGTACTTCAAGATTTCCTTCAACTGGTATTTTGCCATCTCCTTCATCAAGTTCAGTCCAAATTTCTCCCTGATATAATATTTATTATATAAATATACATATGTTATAAATGTATATGCACATACATAAATATGTATACAATTATCTATATAAAAATGTACAAGGTGACTCAATTTCTGAAATAACTTAGACCTGAATACCTGTCCATAATTGCAGTTTTTAATCTGGAGTCTTTCAAGTAAAGAATGGATGATCAAACTAATAATTTATCAAATATGTCCTGAAGTCTCTGAACACTCGAAAAAGAAGAAAAAAAACCCACCAAAAATACAAACCTGGATACACAGTAAATATATCTATATAGTTTTATAATAGACCCCTTTTTTGAGTGACCCTCAATAAAAAATAAAAATCCCAGACCATAAACTGGTCTGCTTTCACGCATCTCTTCTGGAGCAGAAATTATTCTGAACCAGAAATGCCAACATCTCTCCTCGTTTGGGTCCAGACTGTGAAAATGCCCACTGTCTCCCTGATAAGTATTGTAGGTCTAGCTTTAGGATGTGAGCATCTGCTCCCAGGAGCTGAAAGCCCATCCCTTGCCTGACAGGAATATGCTTAATGAAATAAAAGAGCAGTAAGATCAGCTACATTACTCAAGATTATTACTTTCTGCCACATTGTGTATTCATACTATAATTTACCACCACAGGAGATCCTAGGAACAAACTCAGGGTTTCAGAAAGGCCTTTGTAGTGTTTGTGGCTGTAATCAGAGTCAGCTACACCATAATGAGGGCAATCAAATCCCACACTCTCCAGGATGCCTGGGGCCTGCAGAGGGGACTGAAGGGACTTCCTCCCCTTCCCCACCCTCCCACCCACCCAGGAGACAGTGCACAGCTGCTTGTGAGTTACATGGATTTAGGATTTGATTCATGTGTCAAGAGCCAGGGACTGATGAAGGCTAAGGAAAAGATGAATGGGATAAAGGCATGTCAAATCCACAACAAAATTTCCTTTGCTTTGGGAATTCCTCACAAATGGTTAAAGATCTATTCTGATATAATGATCATAACTGATGGATCTAACTGATCGTCTACCAGAGAGGACACAGAAGTGGCCTTTGAGGCAGAGAGAGCTACTGCAAAAGGGGAAAAGAAATTAAAATATGGAAAAGAGCAAGTATATGTCAGTGGAAAATGTACATTACCATGTTACTTCCCATGGAAATCTTTCACTGACTCCCAAGGCATGCAGTTTTGTATCTCCAGATTTCAGGTGACTCCTTTCACCTTCCCCGTGTTGACTCTGATGTTGATGTACAGTGCTGCCATCAGCTTTGGGATATCAGCATAAAGCTTACATATCCAAGAACATCTGGCTTGCTGGGAGAGGAGGAAGATGTTTGTTTTTCACAGATGCAGTCCAGCTTGCCCAAAGACTTGCAGGGTCATAGATGTGCACAACTGGCTGAAAAGAGCGGGGTGTCCTTGTTTGAATCCCCAGAGCTGGGCAGCAAAGCTCAGCTCACTACAATGACTTCTCCTGCTGCCCCCATGCCTGTTGGCCACCCTCCACTGGGTAGCACATCTGGTTGCTGCCTTGTGGTCAGCAATCTGTATCATATTCTATGATATTCCTGAATAAAGGCAGCTCAGCCTTTCACTCTATTTGCTCTGTTATTCAGGGCTTTCTTTTTTTAGGCACTGGTCTTTATTAAATTTTAATCTTCCGAGACATGATTGATACAATGACTGGAGAAAATAAAAGAAGACTGCAGAGCTTCTTCCTTAGGTCAAAAAGCTGTGACAGGATAGCTTGGTAACGTGAAGCAGAAAAGAGCTAACTCATTTCTCCTTCTTTTTGATGAAATCCTTTCAAAAGCTCATTGGATAAGCTCAGATTCATCAGCCTACCTAAGTAAAGGCCAGGAGGGACTGCAGATAGGGCATGTTGGACACCAGAATTTGAGATGCAGGGTCAGCTGGAATGAGACTCTGCCATGTGCTAACGTTTGTGATAGCAGCATTTCTCGGGAGACTGTGGGAGCTGGGAGCTGTCTGTGCAGTGGCTACAAAAAAAAACCCTGAAGTCTCTGCAGTGTTTTATTCTCAAAATGCACCTTTTTGTAATGAGGGGTCCTGGCTTCTGCCTCTTTCTCAACATTTCCTTCTATCAAAAAGAAAGAAATATGACAGAGAAGTATTTTCAATATGTAGCAAGACAAACGTGAATAGGAAAAGAAATAAAAGGGCATCTGGCCAACTTCTCTCCTACTCCCACTGCAGAATTCTGGCTTTTTTCCCTTTTTAAAATGGTTTCACTATGTTGTTCAGGAGAAGAATGATGAACCACTGAAAATAATTTAGGATGACTTTCTAATAAATCAGATTTATGAAGAGATCTAAGAGCAAATTAGGATGAATTTTTCAAGGAAAATTAATCTTGGAAAAAAAAAAAAGTATGGAAAAAACCATACTTTTCAGGACTTTTTGAGATTTTCTTCCAATGACAATCTTTTTTTTTGTCCTAGGTTCCATCCAGACCATTAATTAACTTTGAAACGTAATAAAATAAGCATCTTAAAAGATTCCTACAGCCAAACCTGATTGATTAAAGATATATTCGTATGGAGATCCTTTTATTTGGGGAAAGGTCAGATCCTGTGTGCTTCGTGTACTCCCAATTCAGACTTCTTTCAGAGGAAGCGAAGGGTTCTGAGAACCAAAGAAAAGCCACCAGCAACCAAACAAAAGTCTCAGGAACCTTCCCTCCATTTGACATCATCTCTTGATATTAGCATGGCCTCAGTTTGCAGCTAGAGACTCCATTCACTGCATTCAGTCTGAATTTGTTGGGGCTTCCAGTTGGCTGAGAGTTTGATGCTCATGAATTCATTGAAGGGGAGATGGATGTTCCCGTGACAGGATAGGCACCAGCTGTGTTTTTCTGGCCTGCTTAGGATGCCTCTCATGTCATGGATGTCTCCAGTCAACCTTCCCACCCACTCTGTGCTGCTCAGGCACATTGTGATGCCTGTGTGTGCATCCATAAACACACAGAAATAGCTCATGATGCTCAATTTAAAATAAATTGCTCAGTTTAAAATAAGTGCAAAAAGTCAGTTAGGCTCTGACCAGAATCTAGGACCTGCTTTGACGAGACAACAAAGCAAGTGCAGAAATACACTTGTTTCCTCCATGGTCTTGAGTTCTGTTTCCTATGTATGGTTTTTGAATTGTGTTTAACAGTAGAGCTGTGTCATGCTACAACTTCTCCTTGCCTCTGAGGAAAGCTCCAGAGGGTTTATCTAGACAAAAGTAAAAGATTTGTACTGTGAAGGTCTAGGGAGAGATTCAGAGGACTGAAGTTGACACTAAGCACCTACAGAGGTGAGAGAAACAAAGCTTGAGAGGCAGAGAATATCCTCAGCATAAAAAGAATGGGAAAAAAAAGAGAGATCTTGTCCCCATCAGAGATGATATGGAGATATGCTGGGTCAGGTAGGGAGGCAATTCTGAGCAAATTTCTCCTTTTAGCTCATGGTTTTATAAAGGCTTATTTTGAATTCTTATTTTGGATTTATGGTAGTTAATCTAACCAAATTGGTTGAATAAACAGAACTGTGCTGCTGTCATCTACTGAACAAAAAAGTCTTCCCAGTTTATTGTGGTGCTCACCTCCATATTGGTGTGAATAATAATCACTCACAATTAAAATCATAAACCCAGTTCCTAATCTATGTTAGCTGGTGTATATTTTTTTCATGCCCCCCTCCCAGGCTTGCCAGTGCTGGCTCTGGGACAAACCTGGGGTCTGTGGGTGTCCCAGAGCACACAGACTGGCAGGGTTCTGTCTGGCAGTGCAGCCCAGCTCTGCCCCTGTGCTCTCCCTTGCTGTCAGCGTGGGGCACTGGCTTCTCTACCTGGTGCATCATCATTCCCAGGCTGCCATGGTGATTCCACAATGTCAGCTCAGAGCCTCAATGAGAAGAGAAAGAAAAATAGATATTGCTGCTGTCTGAAAGTTCAGAGCAGCCACTTTATTTTAACTTACTAGCACTATGATGTCAGAAGCCACTTGGATTGCAAAGCAATCTATAGGCTGATATGTGTTTCTGATGTACTTCATGTACAGCCTTTATGTACAGCACAGATACATTATAAAATGACAAAATAGTTTGACACAGTGAATAGGCAAATGTCGTAGAGGAATTTCACATCGATTCAATTCCATTTACAGCTCATAAATTCACTTAACATTTCTGCACACTTCTGACTTTGCCAGTGCATGGCACGAATGTTCTGATTCCGAGGAGATGCTCACAGATTCTCCTCTCAGCCTGTTTTTGTGGCAGTGGGGATGGGAACATGTAAATGGTTTCTAAGCCTTCTTTTTGGTCACCAGAGCACAGAGCTCAGGCAGGGAGCACCCCAGAGACACAAGGGGTCGGTGCAGGCAGCACAGCCAACCCTGTGTCAGTGCTGACAGATGGGGGCTGCAGGCTGTGTGCTCCTTTCCTGGGAAGAGGCAGTGGCTCCTGCTGGCATTTGCACCCACCACGTGCTGGAGTGAAGGCTGGCCACGCAAGGAGAGCCCCTGCCCTCCCGGTGAGCCATGTGCTGTATTTCTGACACCCTGTGCTGCCAGGTGTCTCGGTGCACTGCTGTACAAGCCGCTCTCTTCTTTTTTTGGGAGTGCCATGATCATTATCAATGCTCTGGGCATGTGTAAGCTGCATATGTACAACCAGCACAAAGCCAGATAAAGCAAAGGTTAATTGGATAAAGCTGTTAGTGGTTGTTGTGCAAGGCAGACAGGAATGTCAGTTTTCAGTGCATGTGCATCTTCCCCTCAGCAGATGCAAAGGCTGGTCCTACCACTTCTGGCTAATAGCTCATCTTGTTTCTTGTAGGAAGCATAACCCTGTCTTCCATTTAACAGCAACGATGGAAATTGCTAGAGTGAGGGGAAAAAACACCATTATTTTGATGTTTTCTTTGGGAGGAGAGTAAAATTGTGTGAATGCACTAACTTACACAGAATTCTGTGTGTAACGACAGTAGCAAAAATAAGATACATTTTCCTAAAACTCTGGGGAGCAGCACATTATTGATAACACATAGAATAATCTGTGAAAACTATTTGTGTTTATTTCAAATGTTGTTTACTTGGTATATAAAATCAAAATACATCCTATACCACAGTGTGAATGTTATATATTAGTATATTTTAATTAGTCAGAAAGATTTACTTTAGAAAAAAATAGTTTGATGAAATAAACATATGTGATGGTTTTACATTTCAAATATATTTTGCTATTTTATTAGGCCTGCAAATTCCTCTCAGCAGCAGCTAAAGCAAACAAGAGAGAAAAGTTACATGTTTATAGCTGCCAGAGCCAGTAATTCAGAATAAGAATGTTTTAAGCTCCTTATGTGGATGTAGTGAAGGCCATGATATTTCAAGGTGATTTTGAGGGCAAACACTTTTATAGAGGTTTTGAAATGCCTTGATAGGCTAATCAAGCTCAAGGGTGTTGCATATCAGAAATAATCCCTTTCCTTGGAGCTGTGTTCCTCCCGCAGTTGGCATCCTTGCTGCACCTTCCTGCTAGGTCACTTCTGCAAAGAACGGATGTGGAGATAATAAAACTTTTTCACCTTCAGAGCTGTTTCTTACAGGTCAAAGCTAAAGGATTTAAATGAAATGCTATAACGAAAAGCACGCTACATGCTTTGTAAATTCTTAGGTGTGGATAAGCAGAGGTTGTCACTGGTTACTGCTGGGAATCTGGCATCTTTTAAAAGAATAGTTCTCTTCTAAAAGAAAAAGCAAGAATTACAGTTAATTCTGTCCTGTACATTGCACTGGGAGTGATATATGAATCTTATTAGTATATACAGATTTATGAGAGACCATACAGCCCTTGAGAAGAAAAATCTCTCAAATTATTGCATTTTACCTCTCTACCCTTTGCTTTTATGCAAGGTCAGACCGCATATTTAAAACGCGTACTTGTCACATGCTTTCTTTAAAGATTAAGACTGCTGAAGACTGGGCTGAATTTGCCACCCTAAGCACCCTCACCACTGCAAGCAGCATGAAGAGTTTGTCAGGTCATGATTCCAATTTGCCTGAGCTATGAGAAATGATTGCATTCTCTGGTACTCAGATCCCCATTCAGGCAAACAGAAACTTTTCCAGAGATGTTATTTAAAACAAGGAAACCTTTCTTAACCATTTAGTGCTTCTCTCTTGGTGAAACCAACTAACCAGCCATACAAGTAGTAAAGAAATAGCTAAGTAATTGTTTGTTGTACTGGTAGAAGAAGAAATTAAATGTAGAGCAAAAGGAGACAGTGGAGGCAAAAGGGAGAGGTAGAAGGTGAGAGGAATGGAACTGAATTACTTATTTTTCCTTTCAGTAATTCGTGTGTTGTAGTTGTCCATTTCAGCATAGAATTTTGCAGTATATTGAAAGTCATGAGCTAAGGATATGGGGAGATTAAATAAAAATAATTTCTTATTGGCAGATTAAGAAAAACTTTTTGAATCTAGAGAAACGGGGTTAGGGAAGTGTGTCAAAAGCCTAGGTTTACCTAAAGCCTGATCACGAACAAATTTAGGCAACTGGAGGTTTAATGAAAAGGCTTTTAAAATTTAGCTTTTCATAGTAATTTTCATAAATAAATGCCCAAGCATCCACCTCAGCAGAGAAATAAATCTTTCCCATCCAGTCAGAGGAATGCCAGCAGTGCTGCTGGCTCCTGGGCCAGGCTGGTGCACTGCCCACAGGAGATGTTTGGTAAGAAACCAAGCACAGAGGAATTAGTGATTTAGCAGAGATAACTCCATGATAATTCCTAGGAAACAGCAACTCATTTCAAGGAGTACAAATGAAGAAAGCTATTTCTTATAAGATTAGCTAGTGCTCCTCTTTAATGATCTGGGTAATCAATTCATACTAAGGTTAGAACTAGATGGAAGGAAATTCAAGCTTAATCTCGTTTTTACACAGAGTAATTAGGCACTCCCCAAGAGCAGATGGTTTTGTATTGTAATTATAGTGCCCTCAAATGATCACTAAAACAACACTCTCAGTTCCTCTGTGACGTGTCTTGACAGATTCATAAATTGAAGAAATGAGACTTTCCTAGGTCCCTTACTTCTGCCGTGTTCTTAAGTTCCATTTAAAAAATGCACTTGTGTGTATATGTTAATGACTTCTCCTGCTTGAATCCAGTTACTAGAGTTGCCCTGCAAGAGTAAAAATCTTGGATTTGTCCTGTGTTCAGGTACCCGGGCCCTGGTTCTGCAAAGCAGTGTGGGGAGGATTATGTGCACAGGACAGAGTGCACTGGTTTCCAAGGAGACACATACATCATGCTTGGGGTAAGGAGACCTCGGGACAGTGAGAATGGGTAGAACAGCCCTCTGTTTACCAGTTTCCTTACTGACTGGGAACACAAAGTCAGACCCTGGTAGCTTTCTAGTGCCTGTGGCCCTGG
The DNA here is from genome assembly GCA_013400275.1 of Rhadina sibilatrix. Taxonomy (NCBI): domain Eukaryota; kingdom Metazoa; phylum Chordata; class Aves; order Passeriformes; family Phylloscopidae; genus Rhadina; species Rhadina sibilatrix. Next base: position 55,265 of record VWYO01026377.1, on the reverse strand, counting down.
CAGGCATGAACTGCCAGCTGTGGCAGTGACCACTCACAGCACCAGCGCTGAGCTGCTTCACATCCGAGTTATTTCTGTGAAAGGGCAACATGTGTAGGGTCTCCTTGTGTGATAAAACCCATCGAGATGTTTGTCACCAACAAAATGCAGTGATTCAGGTGCTGTTTGCTCTCTCTGCTGGTCACCCCAGGCACAGAGCTGCTCCTTGCTCCTGTGCCACCCACCTGCTTCCAGGCTGGAATAATCTCCAGCATGACATGGCAGGGCTTAGCTTAGTGAGGTAATGCTGAGCTCTGCCATCAAGAATCAGAATAATACCCCAGTGTAGACACTGCCTTTAAAGCAGCAAAAGCTTGTGGTGGAAATCCCCTGGATGAGTGCTGGAAGTGGACTTTGAATAATCTCACTGAAAATTAAATAGAAGTGCTGTCTAGACACCTTGTTCTGAAATAATCTTTTATTCTGTGGACAATTTAAGTGGATTTTCTAGTCAAATTGCATTAAGCCTGAGTTTAACTGTGTGCCTGTGAACATATATATGAAATAAAGCACCAAGCTGGAAAAATTGGTGTTTCAAATTGTATCCAGTAGAGATACAGCATAACAACCCAATGTCTTAATGGCTTTAGTGACAAGCTGTACTACGGCTATGTGGAGATTTTTTTATTCCTCTTCAAAAAGTGAAGTTATTTGTAGGTTATTTTGGTAGGTGTTCTGAATGGAGTGCACAAAGCTGCAATGATGTAGCTGACAGGTAATGGGAGGCAGATATGGACTATAAAAGCAATCACATTCCCATCACAAGGTAGGTTGTAAAATCTGGATTTTTCCTTACGCTGTGAATTCAAGCAGTAGCACTCTCTGGAGCAGATCAGAAAGTAGCTGTGAAATACACATTCACTATCAGGTGCTGCTTTTAATTCCTTTGATGTAAGATGTCTCTCAGCTTATCCATTCTTGTCACCCTCCAGAATCCAGTTGAAGTGTAGATAATGTGGATAGTCATGGGTTTTTTTAATTGTCTGTTGGTAATAATGCATTTATTAAATTACTTCTAAGAAGCCAAACCTTTCAGTAGAGAAGGTGAGCATAATAACTCAGTTTCTTATATGTGCCCAGGTGACAGTGCTGTGAATTCTCTTCTCTCTCAGCTTAATTCAAGGATAATTTTCACAGCTTGATTTAGTCTTGTACCTTCTCCAGATGTGTTCATTGAGGTAATAGATGGGCAAGGAAAAACAAATCAATGCTCTCATCATAGTACATGCTATATTTGGCTCAGACTAAATTATATCTAGTATTCTAAGTACATGTTTCTTGTCCTGGAGAAAAATAAGTGGAAAAGACACCCTTTTAGGGCCAAAAAAAATGCATAGAGCATTTTCTGTAGGAGATTCTGCAGCTTCTTTTAAAATTCCACAAAAATTACTGTAAAGGAAAACTCTACACATAGAATGAGTGTGAGAGTGCAAGGGAGTGAAAGACTCTTCTAAAACAAAACCTCATTCATCGGGGCTTATGGTTGAATAGTGGTGTGATGTGTTCAGGTGGCACTCAGTACACCAAGAATGACCTGTCTGCATCAGGGGTGTTAGGGGGCACTCCTGCTGCATGGTTTGTGGGTTGATGTTGCCTGCCAGGGGCAGTCAGCCTGACAGTGAATGCAGGGGGCATTTCCAATGCAGTGAACACCATGAGTGTGGGTAAATAAATGTCTTCATGGGGAAGACAGAGGCAATGCCTTGAGGGGAGGAATGTGAGCAGGGCAGGACATGGATGCCTGTGGGCAGGGCAGGACAGAGAGGAGCAAAGTGAACTTTCTGAATGAAGCACACCAGAGCAGGATTTTATTTTGCAGAGCTCATGTTCCTTTTGTACACACACCGAGGCACCTGAGCGCAGTCTGAAACCCCATACTGGTTATTATGATGTGTTTTACAAACCTGCTGATTTGGGATGCATATGCTCCTTTCAAAACCATGGCTTTGGCAGAGCACTGTGACCACAGGAGGATGATCATTATTACATTTGCTGTTGTTACCATGCCAATGTGGGACTGCATGAGACAGAAGTCCCAGTGCAAGTCTTTTATAGCCATATTGGAACAGTTAAATAAAAGGATTATTTGAACACACTGAACGTTACTGTTCCAAGGTATTTTGGTGGGAAATATCTCCTGACCACATGAAACATATCATGGCTGCAGGTTGACTTCCTCAGAATTTCATTCAGGAAAAAAAGCAACATTCCTGCAAGACAAAACATTACACTTTAGCACTGCAAAACAAACCACTTCAAATATAATTTAAAATGGGATAAAAATGAAATATTTATAACAGGGAGGGAAAGAGGCAACATCAGAAGGAAAAGCAAAACGAGATGTTTGGATGAGATGCAAACATCCCCTAGTTCTCTTCATTACAAAACAGTTTCATATCTGACTTGATTTTTTGGAAGACAATGAGATGTTACATCTTTTAGCAAAAAACCCAAAACCCAAAAACAACAACAACAGAACACACACATACAACCCCCCCCCCACACACACACAAACAAACAAACACCCCCCCCCAAAAAACCGAAAAATAGCACACATTTTTTTGTCTTTTATCTTTAACAAGATGATATTGGTTTTGGTGATTTTGCAAATGATGTCACTAGTCTAATCTATGAAGGTTTTATTTATAGAGGTCTTTAACAGGATTGCTCTCTGTGTTTGCTTCCAGTCTCATCCTCACAGGGTGCAGGTAAGCAGTGTGGGTCAGATGATGGTCATGCCACTGCAGCTGGGGTTTACCCCTTCAAGGTAGCTGTCCCTGGAGGTATAGCTCTCCTGACCAGCAGGGCTTTGAACCAGCATTGGAGAGGTGTCCTGCAGTGGAGCAGCTGGGAGGGTGCCAGGCTCTCTGCAGCACAGGGACAGCCCCCTGCCATCCCCTGGGCTGGGCAGGGGCTGCACTACATCAGTGAGTTCTGACAGCCATCCCCCGCGTGCAGAGTTAATCAAGTGCTGGCCTAATTAAACCACATTGCTGCTGTTATATCTTTCTTCCCGTGGTGTGCAAGACAATAAGCTGCAATAGAGGAGGCCTGGCAGTGTGGTTTTATGCATCTCTTAGCAGGTCAAATAACTGTGGTATACGAGTGCTGATCATACAGAGAGACAAAAGGCTCTAAGATTTGTTAACTCCATCCCTCCTGCCAACTTAAATTTGGTACCTGTTTGACAGTGCTAATTAAACCATATTTCATTCTTTTCCATTCCCTACTAGATAAATACTTACAGAACTATTGAACAGCTGAATCCTATTTAAAATCACTTATTTGTCATATGCACAATTATGTGATGTGTAAAATACTGTAAAGTCAAAAGAAAAGTTTCTCTTTTAAAGAGATTAGAAAGTATTTATGCTGTCAGTCTCTCTGAGATCTCTAATGATCACCTAAACACACCGAGCACCACTGAGCTAGGCTTTCTTTTTTTGTACTTCTAGCATTATGGAGAAATTCAGTAGTGTTCAACAACACATGTAAAATTTTCCCTCGATGCCTTTCACAGTACAGTAGAAATAACCATACTGAGCTGTAAACAAGAACTATAACAACAAAAAAATATTTAAGAAAGTTATGTTATTTTGGACAAACATAGAACTGACAGGCAGAAATCATTATTAAAGAATACTTAATTCCTAGTTTATTGCTGTTGAAATAAAACTCAGAGCTTAATTTAATTTTTCTCTATATAACAAGACAGTGTAAGGGTGCAATGATGGCAGGTTGTATAATTTTCTTGTGGGTTTTCCATATCTGCTATTTCTTTGTAAGTTCAAAATTCATCTGGAACCCAGTTTGGTGCTTTTTTTTTTTTTGGTTGCTTGGTTGGGTTTTGTTTGTTTGTTTTGCTTCGTTTTGTTGTTTTGTTTTCCAAGCAAGTTTTTAGCTTGCTAAAGGAAAGAACTTGTAAGCCAATTCTAATAATTCAACAGCTAATAAACTAAAGAATTAAAAGACTTTGCACTACAATCACTTTTTAGCACTATGATCTCATGCTTTACAAATAGGTTTGTCACTATTTACATTTACCAGTGCAACACATTCAGTGCAAGGCTAGACCATTTTTTTTTTTTCATTGGTGGCAGATTAGCCCTCTGCCAGGAATTATTTTTCAGTTTTTCACCCAAAAATCACCTTGGAAAAAACCAGAAATGCTTTTGAAAATGGACCAAATTATGGTCTTGTAATAAAGCAATTCAGGTACAGTTAGTCTAAAAGCAAGAGAACAAAAATGTTATTAGCTCTTATGAGATCATAATGTGGCTCTTTGTTTTTATTGTGTCTGTAGTATGCATAGTAAGTAATTCCTTATTTCTGCAGTGCATTTTTTAGTAACCACTGTTACCTCTTAATTCATACATCAAACATCAGAATATCTGCTCACTAAAATCATACTGATTTTCCCTGTAAGGTACTCTCCCCTTTCTTAGGAGAGCATCACGAAAAAAAACCAACACCCAAAACAGAACTGAGTGACCTAATCTTTTTATCTGAGAGTGATGAGAATTTGTATTTGTTCTTCATACTTGCTCAAGGAGCAGTGAGCCCCTTTAAATTCTCTGACTGCTGGAACCACAAAGCAGAACCAGCTGCCATCACAGAGTGGTGGGAGATTTCTGGTTACTTCCACTTCAGGCATCTGAGCCCTGGAGATTCCTGAGGGTTTTGTCTTTCACAGTGCAGCTGCTCAATACTTTGAGCACCTGAAAACTACCTACAAAGAATCTGAAATCTTGACACCTGGAAATAGTACCTTCTGAGAAATGGGAGCCCAAAACTGAAGGCTACCTAAATCAAGAGTCCCTTTTCCACAGCTCAGAATCCATTCAGCTATTTTAAACCTTTCGCCCTGGCAAGTCCATCTTTAATTTGTCCACAAATTTAGAAACACAATGCATATGTGAGAGTCTCTTGCAGGGTCACCATAACTGAAAACTGATTTCACTGTGAAAACAGTGAAACCGCCTCATGGGAGGGTCCAGATTGGCTCCTCCAGAGCCATTTGGACACCAGGGAATGCCTAGAATCTCTTTCTTGGTTCTGCAGTATCCTCCTGAATTTGTGTTGTAAAAATACTGCTCTCCATATCTCAACATTGATCTGCTCTGGAATCCAGGACATGTTTCACACCAAATACCCAGATGAGGGAGGGAGGGCAGGCAGGGAAAGAGCAGGAATTTTGTCAATAACCATACAGATTCCTATTAAAAAGATCTCATTTTTTGTTTATTGACACTACTGGAAGGGTATAGTTTTCTAATGAAAATGTTTTGGTTGATTAAACAGAGAATAATTGGAATATTTTTTGACCATCTAATTAGGCAGAAGGCGAGGCCACCAAATGTTGAGGAATCAATCTGATAATGGGAATAATTTCCATTAAAAGGTGCCTGAGAGTCATAGTGGCAGAGAAACTGTTTATGAAAGTCATGACAATTTAGCAGGTTAGCTCTAAGTATTCACATGACATATATAATTTAGAAAGAAACATTTTATATCCATTGTTAACTGGGTTTATGATGATTTGCTAAAGAAATCTGCCATCTCTAGTTATGCTAGAGGTCCATTCATCTGCCTGACAACTTCTCTGTGAACCTGATCAGCCTGACAGTGGCACAGACCTCAGGAAACTCTTTTACTATCAACATACACAAAAGCATGTGCCCAAGTAATCTCCCAAATAATTTCACACTCTAGTAGAGGGAAGTGCAATATCAGTTCAACCCTGCTGGGAGATTCCAGAGAATTAGCTCTTGAGAAACCTGTGGAAAAGTAGCCTGTGTAAATGCTGCTAATTGTGCTAAACCTGCCTTTTTCTTGTCCAGTTTGCTAGCATTGATTTGCAGAAATGCATTCATCTCAGGCTTGAATGTTTTGCTCAGAAAGGGGGAAGGTTGCTACGTGGAAGGAAAATCTAAATCAACTGACCCCTCTGCTGTTTAGGTTATGACATCAAGAGGTTTCCAAGGCCTGGCACGTTTGCCATGCCAGCTGTAGGCACATTTTGATCAGATTGGTGGCTATCCTGACAAGTCATGCAAACCTTGCAATGACACAAGGGACTGGATATGTGTTGTCAGATACTATTTTCTGTTCTATTTTCTCCCCTCTTACCCTGGTCCCTTCTCTCACTCCCAGGATTTTACAACATCTGAAATGACAATGTCAGAAATGACACAGAACTGCATCACACAGGATGTTGCCACCGCAGGAAAAGATGACTGAGGCGAGCTCAGGCTGTCTGAACATCTACAAGAGCACTGTCATGTCTCATTCATTGCCTGATCACAGCTCCAGGACCAATGATTTTTCCTAGTGCTGTGCTTTATTTCTTGAGAGGAGGCTTATTTGAATGAAAATACTAATACAAGCAAATTAGTTTGGGGCATGCTGATAGAACCATTTGGCTTTCTGATTTATTTTCTGTTCAGTATTTCAGAAGATATATGTGCATTCTGTCTCTGAGTGTTTTTTATTCTGATGGGACTCACAGAAGTGTGCATTTAGGGTGGATAGCCTCCTGTAGCCCTGAAACTCAGTTTCTCATGCCAGGGTGCTGATATACTGAAACCAGACACAATGAGGGTCCTCTGCTCTCTCCTTTCCTCTGCAGAGTCTCTGCAGGAATCACCAGGAAGGCCAGGAATCACCTTTCTGACCATGCAGCCTGACCTCAGGCATCCCACAAAGCTCTTGCCTTCCCACAATAACACATCCTTTCTGTCCCATGAGCTGTATTGCATTGTCACTTTATTCTGTGTTACATTTTCTCTCTGTCCTTCATCAGATGTGGTTGTTGTGGCTTTTCATGGGCTACAGGAAAAAGAACATAATAGACAACAAGAGAGATGTCAGGGAGCTTCCACACATTTATTCTCAGCGCCCTTTTGAGCAGGAAGTGGGGAAAGGGCCATGATCTGTATAGAAAATGCTTATGGTGGGGGAAATACTACTGTAGCTGCCAGATTCGATAGCATTTACTCAGGGGACACCTAGGAATCAGGAGGATGACTGCATGCAATCTGTAAGGATACACATCTCAGGGGTGAAAGGAAAACTGCTGTTAGGGTTATCCTGTTGGTTTCCTTATCAGGAAAAGAGATAGCAAGTGTTGAAGAGGAGAGAGGAAGTGCAGTAAATGTGGAATAATAGGTGTCCTGGAGTATTAGACCAAGTCAACTCACTGGACAAGTTTTATAGATGTTATTTCTTATTCCTTGAGTTTACTGCTTCTGAAAAGAGTTCAAGTCCTGTATAACACAAGGGAAGAGGTTGCTGTCATCCTAAATAACCAAAGGAAATGTGAGAATTGCAAAAATAAAAATTAAATTAGAAAAAGAAAGACTAAGTAAGACAAGCTTGCATTGAGATCGGGGGTCTTTGCTTCCTTCTTGCTCTGACTGGGGAATAGTTCCAGGTGAAGTCACGATGTTGATAAAATTAAAGCAAGAAGGAGAGATGGAGTAATTTCATTTCATTTTCTAATTAAATATGTTCTTCTTTGGAGGTAAAATATGTTAGTGTTAAAGGAGTAACAGGAAAACTAACCGTGAGATTATAGAAAGGTGTTGAAGACCACATCATGATTCCAGTAAGCCTGGACAGTGGGTGTCAAGGCCAGCAGTCTGTGGTAGGAGCTGGAACATGGGAGCACTCCTCCTGCTCTTCACTGCTCCCAAGGATGCAGTCAGAGCCAGATTCTGGCCCACTGTTTGTCTACCAGTGCTTCTCTTTGTTCCTCCATCCCCCAGCCCTCATCTGGTGAAGTTTCCGTGGTTTCCTTGTTGAAGACTGAAGGCTGCTATATGGCTGGCATAAGTCATAAGAAAATGTGTTTGCAGTGCTGCAGAAGTTTTAGTGGGTGCCTCTGCAGACAGGACTCCAGAAGCAGAGGAAAAAGAAATCACATAACACCTAAAAATGGTTTTAAAAGAATTTATCAGAAGACTATTATAAAAAAAATCTAAACAGCCATTCCTTAAACGGAAGATATTCTATAATCTAGTAGCATATGTTTTCCTGTGCCCATATGCACCTGTTGCACTTCTAATCCTGATTTGTGTTCTCCCCTTGCTTGTTTAGATAACGTCCCCATTGGCTACTGAGGGAATAATATGAGACTTCCTGCCTTGTTCCCAACTTCTCCAGGAAAAATCTACACTGAGTTGTAGCTGACTTTCCTCCAGAGAGTAAGTAATTTTTTTTTCTATTTGACACGGTTGCTAACTAATGTTTTTAGGGACTGGATATATTTGAAAGCTCCCTCTGTTGAATTTGAATTTGAAATGGCCCAATTGCCAGAAATTGTTAGTGAATGGACTGGAACAGACACATAGATCAACAGTGCAAGTCCTGGTTTAGCTGGAAACCAGAATGCAAATGAAGTAAAGAAGGTATCACTTCAGAGAAGGGTCATCTTGGGAACTACTGACTGCCTTTTCCCACATGTTGCAAGTCAGGGCTTGCTCATCCAAAAAAGAGAGACAGGTTGTTAAAGAGTTTGCTTTATCTTGCTCATCACATATCTGCTCTAGTTGGGGATCAGGATGAAATATTTAAGGTGCCAGGCACACAGGATGACTTGCAGGGGCCGTTCCCCTGCAGATTTCCCCGTGGTGAGACAAAGCTCAGCAGCTGCTGAAGCGCAGAGACTCGGTGCCAGAGGGCTGCAGGACACGCTGCTGCCTCCCAAAAGGCTGCAGATACCTGCTGCAAGATGTGCTCATCATTTGGCTGTCCCTTTCCTTAAATAATAAATGTGACCACTGTTTTTTGCTGGCCTACATGGCTGGGAGTGCTGGGCTTTCATGTGAGTTGGGGTTTTGAGCAGGGCTGAGTTGGGCTCAGTTGCAATGAGAGCTTTGTGATCACCTGCGATGTTTATTCATGGGATCTGACATCATCCAAGGCCTCTATTTTAAATAAAATCATAATACACATTTTATCTTCAATGAAAAAAATATATGCCTTCAGGAATAATTTTTCTAAATCCAATTTATAATTTATCTCCTTTTTGTTGCCAATCATGTATAATTAGTTTGAAATGAATGCAATATGTTATTCTAGCTATTGGTTGAGTCACTTCCATGAATAATTCTTAGCTTAGGGTTTGTTTCTTTTGTGAAATTCAGACTAGGTAACTGTCTGTTTTCTGTCCAGATAAACTCCTCAGAATGATCCTTCTGGTAAATCCAGGAAAAAGTTCAAACACCTCTCTCTTTGAGCTCATGATGAATTTAACTGACTAAGAAAAATACACAAGTTCACACAGGAGAACTCAACACACACAGTAGAAATAAACTAAAATCTGAGTGCTATAGGTTACTATTAGGATATAAATTATTGTTAAAACAGTCAAATCAAGAACTGGATGGTTTGGAGGAGGTATTGCTGAGCTAAATATGAGGTACTGGGCTCTCTGAAAGATTAACTTGGCAAAATTAGGTCAGATCATTGGCTGATCCAGTGGTGTCTATTTAAAATCTCTTGCCAAAGCTGTGGCACAGGAATGATGCACAGCTGTATATCTGAGCTGTGTCTTGCACTTAACTTCCCCACCGTACTTTAGCATTGAGGGGAAAAAAGCAGCTACATTTTAAAATGGTTTCTGCTATAAGGAGTGGCAATATCTATGGAGACTTGAAGGATATCTACATAGTACCAGTATCTAGTATCTACCAAATTCCTTACGTGTTGAAGGTAAGAGAATATTTTCATGGCCTGCCACCATAAGGAAAAAAACCTGAAATTTGAAGATACTTCAAGATATGGAACATTAGCTTTTTGTCCTGGGAGAGAAGGATTGCAATCAAGCAATTAGAGATGCATACTAAATTAATTAATCCCACAGCTTTATCACACAGCTGATATTTTTGAGAAATGATTTGCAGGAAAATGTTTCCTCGTGTTCATCCATGTATGGGATTTTCTGTTCAGCAGCATGGCTGAACTGGAGGGTTTTGAGTGTCCTCAATACCATGAGAGGCTGTACCAGAGATGGAAACCCACATGAATAACCAGCCATGTATTCTATATTTCCATGCTATGTTTTGCTTAATGTAATGGATACAGAAGGATTAAATTCTGGAGTAAAAGCTTATCTATTTCTACACTTTTACTGTATTTTACCACTCTAAATTGCAAAAGGTGGGTGTTTTTTTTTGGTGTTGTTTTGTTTTGGTTTTTTGTTTGTTTGTTTTTTGTTTTGTTTTTTTTTTTCCCTTTGGTTCAATGGACCTAATACTTTCTTCTGGTTGCAAATTACCACAGAAAATAGACTTTAAAATTGACAGTTCTCTCTCTATAAAACTAGCATGTTTAGATATATTTGTGGTTCTTTGCTGTGGAGTTATTAAAAACTTCAACTCAAAAGACATTAGGCATCCAAATAGCAAGCATTTAATCCAGCCAAGTGTAAGATGTGTAAGTCTCAGTTACCTGGTTAGGAGAGATGGGAATGGCTCAAGCATTCCCTGTTTTCCATAGGGGGAGATGAGCCCCTTCTGTGACATTTCTGTTCTTTACTGGCTTGGAGGGAAGCCCAGAAAAACTCCCTCAGGTAGAAATCTGTCCTAGCTGAGGGAAAAGGATAGCTCACATTAGGGCTTTTAACTTCCTTCCACCAGAGAGAAATAGAAAACCCCAGGATCATTTGTGAGTCCTGTGTATGCATATTTGCAGAGAGGCACATGTGTGCCTCTGCTGTTTGCCAGGCTCTGAACCAATTTACAGTAATTGTACTTTACAGAGTGGAAGGGCTGGGCTGGCACTTGGGGTTATGGCATACTGGCACTTCTCCCAGCCTGTCGACATGTACAATTGAATCTTATTTTTCATTCCTGCTCCTGCTGTGAAAAATAAGCCTTAAAAACATGTATTGAAGTGCAGAGTGATGCAGCAGTGTCCGCCCACATTTGCAACCTGAGCCAGAGCCAGTAAGAGATGTGAGCTGGCCCTTCTGTTTCCACACTTATGGTGGGGGTTATATGACAGCAATACAGGAGTCAATATTAAGTGCTACTTTGCAAAAGAGTGGGGAGGAATCGCATCAGGAAGATTTACACATCTATCTCTGAGTGGCCCTTCATTGCCATGCAGATGGAGCTGGGTAGCACATCTCCCTCTCCTTGAAGTCATAAATAGCATCCCTGCATGTGAGTGCACATCCCACTCATCTTACACTTAATTTTTAGGCTACAAATAGATGCAAAGCCCCGGTTTCTGTTTTGTTGCACTGTCAATGTTACTTCTGCATCTGCTTAATATGAACAACATTTTTACTACCTTTTTTTGTTAGATTTTCTGGTAGCACAAACTTACATGTACTGTCTTCTAAATTAAACTTTCATGCCTTTTCAGCCTGCGTACATTTTTTTAGTCAAGGATGATACTGGAAATATTAAGGAGTTATTAAAAATTATGATTAATGAATTTTATGACAATAGCACTTAGAAGCCCCTGCTGAGACAGGAGACCTATTGCACTGGGCACTGTAGGGACACATAAAAGACTGAGTTTCTGCTTCAAAGAGCTGAAAATTGAACCAGAAAAGACATGTTTCTCTTGGCTTCAAGGGAAACTGAACAAGGGCTTTTGCGATATTCTTGAGCATGCTGGAAGCCCCATGTTTCATTGAAGCCTTTTCTTTTTTATCCCACTTTTCATAAAAAATATATAATGAATGAAGCTGTATTGAATTTTCAGTTAAAAGAATCTCAGTCTATCTCTGCTCTGTCTCCCCACAGCCTGCTCCTTTTGCTCTCTTCATTCTTCCTGTGCAGGAGCTGTACAACAACTCTGTGTTCTCTGTTCAGCAAACCTTTTCAAACAGCTACATTTGTGTCTTCTCATCACATTTCTAATATTGAATTTTCGCGTTTCAAAAGTCATTTCACTTCTCATTCTTGTCAGCTCTGTAGTTATGTGAAAACAGTCAAAACTTTCAAAGTAGCAAAGAAAAGGAGCAGAAGGGAATGTCCTCCCCTCTGTCATTCTCCTCTCTATCAGCTCTGTTAGCAGAGGAGTTATCAAAATGCTGTATGAGAACTGCAATGGTTAAAGACTATGCTCTCTCTTACCACTAACCTGGCGTCAGTTTTTCTTCATTGTACAACAAGAGGAGAAAAAAGGAAGGGAGCAGAGCTGAAGGTTATTGCCTCTGTTGATGCAAAGGCAGAGAGAAATCTACCTTGGGAGACAAAGTAGGATAGCAAGCTACCAAGTCCACAAAGTAAATCTCTCTTTGTGCTAGGGTTTAACCTTGTGCTTCCCAGGCTCCTGATCTGCATCTGGTGAGTTGTCCCTCTAAGCTCTCTCCCACCAGTCTCAGAAGTTGGGAAGAAGCTGAAATGAGAGGGTAAGGAGATGCTATATGTGGGGGGCAGCCCCAGAGGGTGCCAGGAAAATTTTGAAGTGACTGATTAGTGCTGAAAGTGACAGAACAACTTCCAGCCACGCATGATTGCTGCTAAGAAGAAACGGCCTTGTTTTAACTTGACTATTGTTCCCTGATAATCTGAGAAACTGGAGTGGAATTCAAAGCAGCATTGGTCTGAGCATTAATCTGAGCACAGTGGTTCCTTGTGACTTGCTCTGATCTCCAGTGCCTTTAATCTTGCAGTAAATTTTGATTTGATTTCTCACTATGATATACCTCCCCATGGAGACAGACGAAGGAGAGCTGAGGGAAACTGCCCAGGCCAGTTAAGTATTGGAGGACCTGCTTGAAGCCATTGTGAAGAAAAAAAATACAGCTTCTCAGGCTCTGTAATCTATTATCTCTTATGAATAACAGGCTGACGGTTTTAAATTGAGTAAAACAAGGGGCTAAATCACCTTCTGAAAATGAACTGCTGAACAGGAACGCCATCTCTTCCGTGAATTTCCGTAGACAACAACCAAGCTCCCTGCAGTCTCTCTCTGACACAAAAACCTGTTATTTAGTTTTCTGTGGAATCTGGTGGATTATATTAGCTGACTCAGAAACTCCACCAGGACTCCTTTTGTCTGCTTCAAGGCATCTGGCTTTCAGGGTGTGACTGGCATCCCCCCCGAGTGAGAGGCATCGCAGTCCCAAGCCAGCTGCGAGGCTCGTGATGCTCTCCCAGACTAGGACTGGGTGGTCCAAACCCAGGCAGCAGGACTGGGAGCCAGCTCCTTCCCCACATTCCTTGCTGACAACATTTTCCTGCTTCTCCTGAGGGAGTAAAGCTGCAGCCTTCCATGTGCAAGTGTGCCAGTCTCTGGCAGAACTTTGTTCTAGGAGGGGTAGCCCCAGCCTGTCCTCAGCTGGGTAATGCAGCCCAGTGGCAGAAATGTGGTTGTGCCCCTCTTCCCTTCGATTTAGCACATGCTGTTAACAGCCTTGCCTTTTACTCAGTCTAGTGAAAACCTGGGATCAGTTGGGTTCTGCCACTTCAGTGCTTTCTTGGAAAATATAAACAGGCAGCCTCTTGCCAGCTGCTCAACTATGGAGCCAAATGGAGGCTCTGAATAGATTTTAGCCTGTGTAGGTTTCTTCCCCATCCACAAATGCTAGAAAGGTAAAAAAATATTAAAAAAAAACCAACTTTGTAAATTGAAATATGCTGCTGTGATAATTTTGCAACCTTCTATTCTCATTCTGTACAATTTCAAAACTATGAGCAATTCTTTAATGGAAAATTAATTGGACTCTCTCAACGCTTTTAAAAATGCTTTCACTGCTTTTCTCCCTCCTGTAACAGGAACTTTATTATAATAGATATTTCCCACTTGTGTTGGGTGAATTTACATCTCTTTAAAAACAAAAATAAACAAAAAACAAGTGGGAATATCTCTCACTGACAATCACACCTGGGGTGAACCCGCTGCTATTATGCTTATGGATTATTTAGGAATTAACACAAGAGCAAGGTGGACTGCTCTAAGCCACGAAGTCAAATTGGCATCAGCTGAAGCTCACAGAGGAGCCCTTGGTGCCAGGGTCCTGGGCAGGGGCTAGAGAGCCATTTCTGTGCCCTGAACACCTGCAGCAGCTCTGCTCTCCTCTCCTGGGGCCACATCAAGGCACTCCAGGTAGCTGAACTATCAGTGATGGTATTTTCAACAGCAAGTTTTAATAAACTGGGTGGTTCAAGGCAGATGTCTGGATTAAACCTAAAGCCAAGGTGAAAGTAGGAGGTGTGTTTCAGGCACAGGTGTAGGAGATTTACAAAGGAAGAAAAGATAGTAAGCATAATAGAAGGAGTGGATTATTTTGTTCATTTCTTTGATGCCTTTGAGTCTCAGTGTTCTGCTGTTTGCAGGTTCCTGGTGCATGCCTCCAGGTACATTTTCATGGCATTCCTCTCCCCACTTAGCCCTGCTGTGTTGCCTTGCCCTGTAGCACCAGGCTACAAAACTTAATAATGGAACAAACACAGCAATCACTTTAAACTAATGCTGCACCTCTTTCATTATTCAGTGAGTTACATCCTGGGCTGCTGACAAGGGTGATCTTGAAAGTAAATTTAAATGCATATTTACATAAAATACACACTCTCTGTGTGTATGTAAGTTAGTCATTTCAGTGCTTTTCTTCTGTGCACTCAGTCCTCCTCTTAGGAGAAAAAAGTCCTCATTCAGTGAGGACGTGGATAAAAGGAAGAGGGTACAGGGACAAACATGAATTCTTGAAGAAAAGCTTTATACACATAATATACATCTTTGAGCTCAGCTTCTTGCATTTTTGGAAAGTTTGCATCAGCCTTATGCTTAATACCACCTTAATTTACAACTGCAATTTGTAATATTATCTTACCTTCAAAAACAAAGTATCTTGAGGATAAGTTAAATCAAGATAGTGCTATTATTGTTTAGTGAAATATTTATAATTAGTTGGTGTAATGACTTAAGAAAATAGCAAGACAATCTTAGTGGTTTTTTCTTTCTTCACACAAATGCTGGAAGAGCCTGAATGGCAGAATTGGCAAAATATTGAGCTTTCAGATGAACACAGTAATGAAATAAATAGGCAATCTGATCACAGTATGAAGACATACTGATCATTCCCTTGGCATGTGTAGATTTAGTACTAATTATTTATGATACTTCATACTGTGATAATGAATGTTCTTCGGTATGCTTTGGAAAGCTAATGAAGTTCTAGTGCCAGATTCTGACACCTTTCTTTTTAATTATCTAGCAGTTGTCATGTGCATGGCCTCCATGATTTAAGAAGGAGTACCATGTCTCTCAACATGGAAAAGAGGAGCAGACTTTGGCTGTTCAAAAAATTGGACAAATTGGACCGTGGGACAATCTGGTTCAAAGCAAGGGTTTGCACTGATGTTCTGTGAAAGCAAGAAATATATCTATTTTGATTTGAGAGAAGTCTTGCTGGAAGAGTTAATCAAAAAGAGCTCCAGCAGAGGACACAAAAGCATTTAGAAGAGGCACAATGAATTTTGACTGCCTTTGAATCTATTTATCAAAGCCATAGCTGTTCCCATTTCAACGCAGGTGGAACAATAATAAATATCAAACAAAGCAACTCAATCTGTATTCAGAGCATTTCAATACATGGAAAGTTAACTGCAAAAAGAAAGGCAAGCTTGCAGAGTCAGACCTATTGACTCCTGCTCCTTCTATTCCTCATTGAAAATGAGTGGTGAATGGCACACAAAGATCTGCAAGATATTTACATTATTGCCATTAACGTATAACAAGAAGCGCATTCAGGAATCTGACTTTATTATTTAACAGAGTCAATAATCTTTGACATCATAGGAACCTAATTCAGCTGTAAACCTTGTCACTTTGTTTCATTTTCGGTGACTAACTTTACATGTCAAATTTCAGGCTCAGTAGGGCCGTGCTATTTTCCTACCTGTCACTTATCCCTCTAGGAGGGACGTTTTTGCCATGAACCCTGCATCATTAGAAACTGCTTCTTCTGAGGAGGACAGGCAGCAGGAAGACTCCAGTTTCAAGTGATGAGTCCTGGCTGGCACGGGTACCATCCCCTGTGAGCAGGCAAGTGTGGCATCAGCGACTCTTTCTGGCAGTCCTTGTTCTCTATCTTTTTAAGATCACAGGGTCTGCACACCCTTCCTCCCCTGGATTTTTCTCCCACTGTCACTATAGTAAATACTTACAGAAAATCACTGGAGAGAGTTCCACCTGCCTCAGGCAGGGCACAGCTGAGACTGATGCTTGCCAGGCACTCAGCAAAGATTGTCCTAAAAACTTTCCTTTAGAGGCAGCCTGGGGTCTGCATAATCCCTGCTTCAGCCACAAATCCAAAGCAAGTCCTTGATGACATAAAGGGAAAACAAATGAACAAAACCTGGATGTATTGGGTCATTATAAAATGCAGTTAAAGACCTAAAGGACATCATCAGATCACTGACAAAAATAACTAATGTTCAGCAGTTCACTGCTGCAGCTGTCTGGACAAAAAACAAACCACAACAGCTCTCGCCCCACCCCTCCAAAAAAAGCCCCAACCAAAACACACTACCTCTCCCTCAAGACAACTTAATCCAAAATTGTAGTGTATGTCTACTGGCCAGATCTAAAGTGCTCTGAGCCTGGTGGCAGAAACTTCATTGCCTTCAATGCCTCCTCTGGTTTTTGGGTCAAGTCAGCCAGTCTAAATGAGTCTTTTATCTCCATGATTAGTGCCTTGCAGCAGACGATAAAAATTCAGTCTCTCTCTTTTGTCTTGAAATTTCCAAGGCTTATGGGTTTTGTCTGATTTCACCTGAGTATTCAGCAAACAGCTTGGCACATCAGTGTTTGCTTTTGGTGATTTGATCTGTCCTTTGGGCAGCCATTCAGGCGTTTTTTCATTTCAGATGTCCTCATTCACAGTGCGCTGCAGCACTTCCTCGAAGCTGCTTCAGACCCTGAGAGCAAAGCAAAGCAGTGGATTTTAATTTTGAGTTGCAGCTGCTGTTGTCAAAGTTCAGTGCATTAAGCATGGATTTCATTTTTACTGCTCTCTCACAACACGGGAACTACATTAGCTACAAAACACATGTGCTTAAAGTAGGTAAAGTAATGGAGAAATATATTGTTCTCGTTATTTGAAATGTCGCACAAGATCTTGGGCTCATTTCAGCAGCACAATGAAACCAAGCTGCAGTTTCCACAAAGGCATAGTTAGGGATGCTTAAAGTGAATAGATGAAATGTTCTTTCGTTTTCTTTTGCTGTTGCTTCACAGCAACACAGCAAACAACTGCCTCCATGCTCTGGTTATGAAGTTATGAAGCATTTTTCTCGCCACCTTCCATTTTGGGGGAGTTCAGGAGAGAGGATTTGATGATCCCCTGCCTCATTTGCAGCCATATCCCCTCTATTCAAATTGACCAGTTCTGTATCATTTTTCACTTGTCTGTTTTCTCAGCTCAAAAGCCATTACATTGCAACTAATATGGGCTATTACCCCATATTAAACTGCAACTTGAATAAAATGGGAAATGGGAAATGGAATGGGTTGGAGAAGATCCCGCAGTCTCTGTGAAGGATGGCTTGGACATCACATCGTTAAGGTGTAAGTTCCCCAGCTGGCTGAGAAAGAAAGGATGGTGCTGCACACCCTTGTGAGGCTGTCATGAGTAAAGCTGTGCAGGCTGTAATCTCAGTCTCTGCTCGCCCAAACGCTTCTGTTCCCATTGGTAACGTTTTTCATCTTTCCTACTTTTGGAGGGTTTTTCTCACCCTTTTCATTTCCTAGCTGTGTCACTGAATAGGTGAGACAATGCCTGAGACAGGCTCAGTGCCTGACTGGCAGAAAGGAGGAGGGAAGAATTGGTGTTGCTATGGAGCAATGTGAAGGTTGCTTCAACCCCTTTAGTATCATTTTGGCTGCAAAAGTGTTGCACGGGATAGCTGCAATAATCCTATTATTTCTCCTATTTTTTTTTTCCACTCTTGACTTTAAAAAACAAGTTCTCTAGAAAAAAACCAGAACATTACAGAACAATAATGTAAGCTGTTGGAAAGCTCATCCTGTATATCCTGATTGCTCTATTCCACAGACATACTCAGTACATCTCTTTCTGTGGCCATCTCTGCGAGCAGAGTTGTAATAGAAATCAAAAGTTGTTCAGCTCCACCAATCTCTAGGCACTATATGTAAGAGATAAATATTATGGAAACTATTTTCAAGTTTAAAGTGTTATCCTGAGCATTTCAGCCCTGGGATCTCATGCGCTTGCTTTTCTAAATATTGTTAGTGGTGGATTCCTATGTTGCCAAAAAAGCCCCCAAACAGGCTCTACTTGAACTGCTGGCTACAAATGATGAATTGATATTATCCTGTTACCAAGCAGAGATCTGTAATACAGTGATAGTTCTTTTTATAGCTTGTTAAAAAGGATTTTAAGACATCAAAACAATTCCCAATAAGCAGATATTCATGATACAGAAGAGAAAACATTTTTGTTCTTGTCACCCTTATTGGACCACGAGTCCAAAAGGCGAGGAATGAATATAGAAGGCAGAACCATGCCAGTGGTACTGTGGCACTCACTAGTTCCTCCACCATTTCTGAGCTAAGTTGTGAACCTAGGCTGCCTCTGCAAGGCATTTCCTTGGTTGTGCTGGAGGCTTCACCACCGTGCCCTGTGCAGCTCATGCTCAGGACTTTAGGTACAGAGTGCTGTCAAAAGGGCAACGTAAACTGGCTGGAAAGATCACTCACAAATCAATTAACTCAATTATAAGTTAAATAAGATATAAAGGTTGGACAAATATGAAAGAGCCCTGTGCTCCCACTTGCTGACTTCTTGTCTCCACTTATTGACCTGATTGCATGAAGTACAGAAACCATCCTTCAGATTTCAGGGAGCTGCACAGAAGAGTTTCTTCCCTGCAGAGATTTTGAAGACCCTTGCCAGGGGGTTGAGTTCTTGATGCTTTCATGTACATCTCTTCCAAATATGAAGGCTTATTCTCTCCTTAAGGGTTTGAAAACTTGGTTTTATTTTGTTTTGAAGGCCTCCGTTTTCGTATCTTTGTTTAGTTTTTCTTTTTTTTTTTTCTTCCTTCTTTTTCTTTTTTTCCTGAAACACATCAGAAGCATCATAAACAAAAAAGCACTTGAAGGCCATAAAATTGACTATAAACTATAACCTCACCTCAGCAGTGTATGGACTTCCCATGAGCTGACTGCAAGAGAGCTTTCAATGAATAATCTCATCACCCTTCACTAACCTTTACACCTTTTCCAGAGATGGAATTCTGAATGCTATTCTTTTAATCTGTTCCTGGGATTTCCTTTAATTCTGTCTGTGTGCACCATGTGGGAATCTGTCAGTGTGCAGAAGTTTTTCACTCTCCTGCCACCTGTTACAGACAATCCCAACTAGAATCTCATTTAGGTGACTTGAAACTGCAGAGATGTGAGTAGAAACTGAGATGTGTCCCACATCTGCTGTGAACTGGTCTGGCTGAAATGCAGATGCAAGCAATTAGAAAAAGATACACGAGTTTAACATCCTGCTTTGCCCAGTTACAGAGCACAGACAGACACATATGAAATATGAAGGATGTCTCTTTGCCAACTTCTGAATAAATTATTAGTTACTCATCTGAATGATTGGTTTGATGCAGTTTTGGATTAGTGTCTGATGACATGTTCGGTCAAAACTGAAAGTCTGATGCCCCAAAGTACTGATGTTCAGGTTTTCATTAAAGCCCGAGGCAGAAGTTTATAGTCTTTTCAAACCTGAAATTTGGTGCCTTGGGATTGGGAGGTTTGTTTTATACAAGACAGGCTTTGGAAGCCTAAATTCACAGATAATGAGATACCCAGAAAATTCCAGGGAATTAAACTATTCCAGAGTAGATTTTCCATAGAATTAATAGCAGAAAATCACATTTTTGGTATGATGCAATTGTCTCAACTAGGATCCCTCAGTGTGAGACAGATGATGCATGGAGAGAGTTGGGAACTGCATAATGCATGAGTTGAGAAGGAATAGTTTTTGCTTAAATGTAAGGCTGAGAAAAACTGCACAAAATTTAGGAGAGAATGAAACAAGCCAAGGCTGTTTTTTAAGGCTTTATACTTTTTAGATATTTCCTAACCAAATTAATACACAGACACAAGTAAAGATGGTGTGACACGAAGCCACTGTGCATGATGAAGCCTGGCAAAAATGATGGCAATTCATCACTTCATGCTTCATGGCATTTCCCAGCTCAGACTGACATTTCACATCACTGATAGAAGCTGCTGTACTCTCTGCCTGAAAAATCTAGAACACTCTTCTCATGGATGAGGAAGGACTTTTGCTTCAGCTGCACACACAATATGAGCATGCAGAGTCAACTTGTGCCTACCAAGTGACATTTTTATGTTATGGAAAGATAATCCAGGCCTTACAATGAAGTATAAGGATTGTGGGGATTTTTGTTGTTTTTTCCCCTCACATTTAGAGTCATTGTTGTATTATTGAATCTTTCCTTTTCACTGTGATAAATAACATCACTAGTAGCAAGTTGAACGTGCAGCTGTTGCCATAAGTGGGTCACTATATTGCTACTAGGAAAATACAACAGACTTAAAAGCTGAGGGTGGGGAAACACAAAATAAAACATCAGATGATTCCAAAGGCTTTTGCAATGTTGGCCACTCTTTCAAACACCATATGTTCAATATCATCCATACCCACAAAAATTTCTGGTATTTCAAAAGCTGTCTGCAAGCTTTGCAACACAGATGCTGTACTTTCCCTTGGTATTGCCATGGAAATGGATAAGTTTGGAGGCAGAGTAGCAGCTCAAATTCTCAGCAAACTTGGATAGTCTTTTTCCTTCCCCTTCTTTCTCTTTCCCAGTCAAGAATTGGAATTTGTTCTCCTGCTGCTGAACCTGTAGCAAAGGAAACTTTAGATGGAGACCAAAAAGATGTATCTCCTTGACAAGGACAAAGATAGACCTGATCATACTGCCCGTAAAATCTCAAAAACCTCATGAGTTAATCATATAACTGTCATGAAATATTTAACTTGCAGTCCACAGGGCTTATTCATTATCCCAGAAATAGCTGGGAAAGAGGTTACTATTCATGTGTCTGAATTTTGGGACAGTCCTGTGCTGTTATAATTTATTTTGACCTGGCAAGTCAGTGCTGCACAATGATGGCAAATGGGTAGTAGCAACCTTGGTAGCACAATTTGTAAAAGCACATCCTCCTGTAGCAATGGTGTGCATGCACGTATGAAGAAAGAAACTTTGGGGTGAAGGGAAGATATCAGGGAGTTAATGAACACTTTTCCAATTCAAGTAAAAGAGCAATAATTCTAGACATGGATGATAAACAGGTTTCCACAGCAATAAGTAAAGTTATCCACCCTCTTACTCTTTCATCACCTGAACTCTGCAAAACTGTAAGTGGCACAGGAGGTTTATATGGTAATATATGTGAGAAAAATCCTGACTGAGCAATCTGCCCTGAGTGGAGCCATAAATGCTCTGTTGCTGTGTAGTCTGCCATAATAATTCAACATTTTTCTTCACAGTTATGACTGTTCCTTTAGCAATGCAATAATTTTTTATTCCATCATAAATGCAGTTTTGATAAGGCAGAATACTGAAAGTGTATTCATATTTATTCTATATCTTACAAGCTCTATTGGAATTATTTTGGTTTTAGATTCTTCTCTTGCTCATGTATCCCAGAGCTTTCTTTATAGCACCAAACTTAGAAGTGACTTTTTCCTTGGGTTTCTTTCTGCTTCATGCCACTCACCATAATCATCAAAACTGAGCTTGAATGACTGTGAATCCCCCCACCCTATCCCATATGGCTCAAAATGCCTTAAAAATGAGTAGAATCTTTATGAGTCCTTTACAACTGGGAAAACAGAAAACAAGGAAGAAATATTAAGCCTGTGGTCCCAGAGTGAATGACAGAGTTTGGAATAAAACTCTAATTTTCCCAACCAGCAAGAAGACCTAATGAGTTCAGGGCTGTGTTGTGTAGACATAACCATTGTGCTGGAGCTGGCGTGGGCACTTCTGGCAGGGCAGGATTTCATCAGCATTAGACCTCCTCTCTAATGCACAATCTGTGTGTTTGACCCAGGATTGGAGAGCAAACACTGTGACTCATCTCCCATGCCATGCTCACTTGTATGAATTTTACAAAAAAAAAAAAAAAAAAACCAAAAACCTTGTACTATGATTAATATTTGCAGAGCTGGTTACAGAAGAGGCAAGCATAAAAATATGCTAGGTAAAACAGAGGGCTAAAAACAGGGGTGAAAAGGAAAGGAAATTAAATGGTCAGGAGAAGGTTATTTTTTGGAAAGACATTCAGATATTTTATTTACATTTGTTATTGTTAGACTGTTATTTATTGTTAGACAGTTAGTCTTGGCCAGCACAGATACCTATACATACTTCATGCCCAGAACTGAGAACACCAGTGCCCTTCTCTGTGATGATTTAAGATCTGCCAGTGTTTGCCTTCATGCATGAACTTTCTTAGCAAAAATGAGCTATCTGGAAGAGGATGTTTAATCCCACTTGAGATATTACCTTTGGGAAAGCAAAAGAGAAAAAGGATGGCCCTGCTGAGTCAGATCTGATAGCGACATGGAAGAAAATAATGGAGGGTGTCTTTATTCAGGGCTTTCTCACAAAGGCATATATTAAAAACTAACAGTAATAATAACAAAAAGAGAGAGGGAGATTGGTCCAAAACAAGAGGGAGCAATGGAAGAGGAAATAGTCCAATGCTTTGCACTTGAATCCTGCTATGGTCAGGACTCATAAGAAGTATATCCTTGGTCATTAACTTTTATGAAGTGCTGATTTCCCTTTTGGCTTCCACCCGTCCATCAGCCCTGCAGCAGGGCTGCCATTCTCACACAGCTGAGCCGAGCAATTGCTCCGTGTGATCCTCCAGCACAACGTTTTCTCACTACCAACCTCTCCTCATCTACCTAATAGCTCTGAGACAGCCGTGCTCTGTCTGACTGAATGGCCACTAATGGCCCGACTGTTCTTAGTTAGACATAGCAGGGTTTTGTGCCAGACTTTAAATGTTGCTGTTACGTTTAGCTCCTTGGGTGTGCAGTGGAGAGCCAGCACAAAGCAGGCGGGTGCTCTCAAAGACACCCTTCTTTCCCTTCCTTGTGCACCTAGCTTCTTTACTCGCTATAAATCACCTGAGGCTTGTGTATGCAGCGCTCTGAAAAGTGCGAGTCAGGCTTGGTGGAGGTCTCTAGGGCCATTTAGAACAGTTATCGTGTTGGTTTTCAGAAAACAAAGCAGTTCTGAGATGAGAAAACTCTGACCATCCCACGTTAGGTGCTTTCTGCTTTTCACAGAACAGCACAGTTGGATCTGAAGCCTAAGTTGCAGTCAGTAGTATAAATCACAGTTTTCTTCATAACATCACAAATTTTCCGCAATTCACACAATTTAAAGTATCAGACCAAAAAAGCTTCATGCTATGTGCTTTGTAAACATTCAGGGAAAGAAAAGGATATCCCTGCAAACAGAAGGGGTTTTGACACTCCTCCTAAATGACTAAGGAACAGGGAAACAAAATTACATGTTAGTAGTAGTCAAGGGATTCTATTTCAAAAGAAACAAACAAAACAAAACTAAAATCCCCAGAAAATGGCAGTCATCTGATGACCGGTGGAGGGAATGTGGATCCATGTGTGGGACCTTGTTATCTCCAACTGGTCATGCAAGGGAGTATCCAAGGAAAGCTGACATTCCTAGAAAGGAGGTCTGGGATTGTTCAAAGTACCTGTATATCCTTAAATGACTCTTAGACAGTCACCAGATCTTTTATTGTCTTTGTTTTTGTCACACCAGGAGGTTTAAAATCACACTTGCGTGGCAACCAGAACGATAATGGGTAGGAGCAGAATGGGAGTTGAAAATAAGGCAGCCATCCTTAATGGCCAGAGTGCACAGAAGTGCTGCTAATATTCAGCAACTAAAAATGGAACTTTGACTGAACAATTTTCTCTCTGGAAAACAGTCAGTAGTTTTTCATCAACACTGTAAAGAAACACAGATTTAAAAAAATAGGTTGAGCAAATAGAGAGATAGTTTTATAAAAAGGCATTTTTACTTAAGTGTCTGCCCTAGAACAAACTGGGAGAAACAAGAGGAGGAGGAGATGTTTTCATACTACAGAAATCAAATGAAACCCATGGAAGAGATTAGGCTTTTAAAGATTTAAATACATGTCAGCTTTCATAATTTTTTCTCTCAAAAAAACCCAAAGAAAACACTTTAATTAGGTATTCTTTTTCAGATTCTCCTTCTTAAATAAGAAAGTCTCTTTTTTTAGACAGAACTATTTTTACATCTTAAGTGATAAATTGGCTTCTGTAGCCAGAATTCTAAATTTCTGCACGGAAAATCCAGATTTGTTTTGGGGTTTATCAATTCAAGAAATAAGTAAAGAAAAAAAAGTAGTGCATTAAGACTTAAATAAACTCAATACTTTTTCCAGTGATACGTTATATGGAGCCATTTGCAATACCTAAGACATAACATGAGCCAATTTATACTCATTCTGCACCATTTGAGTGTGTCATTTCTGGGTCACTTCATTGCTAGATGTCACTGTGCATGACCATCACATCATCCTCATGTTCCCCTTTAACAGAGGCACACCTCTGTCTCTGTACACACTAGCACAGGGTATGAAATGCAGCAGGGAATGTGCCTTCCTTTCTGAGATGGTATTTCTCCAGGCCCTAGCAGACTGATTCTTAGAAAGGAAATAATTGATCTCCTGCTTCTACTGAAGGCCTCAGTGGCTCCATGTGGAAAAGGGGGTTCTTCTGTCACCCACCTCATCAGGAAAATCAGCACCTCTTTTTTTCCTCTTTGCAGCACTGTTCTTAAACACAGGATAAAGCTCCCAGACTCTCTCTGTCAAGGAGCAGCAACCACACAAGTCCTTTCCTCAGAAATCTGGCAATAGATTGTTGGAACAGAGAAGGAAATCAATGATGTTAATAATCTCCCTGCAGCAGGCAGAAGCTGATATTTTAATAAACATAGCCTTTTAATACGAACTTTTTTCCCTCTCATGTTAAGAGAATTGTTTACATATAATAAGGGAAAAAATCCAATTCCTATGTCTCAAAAAAAAAAAAAAA
>VWYO01026377.1:9926-30078 GCA_013400275.1 Rhadina sibilatrix | reverse complement strand
AAAAAAAAAAAAATTCCTTCTGTGGGTCATCGGAGCTGAAAATAAACCAAGCTGGCTGCCTCTGGGGATTTATTGAACTTCAAGTGCCCGTGACTCATTCCATGATTACAAAAAGCAGAATAACTTTCAAATTTGCTACATGAGAGACTGAAAGAAGGTCCTCAGTACTGTTGCATGCTGGAGAGAGGAAAAATGGAAAGGCCATATCAACTCTAGTACAAAATGTAGCTCTGTTTTACTTCCCTAGCATGCAGTGCCCACTGGAGCCAGTGGGAAAAGGCTTTTTAAAAATTAAATCCAATTTAAAGAGGAGGAATTTAAAAGTAGCTGTGCATGCACTTCACAAGGCTCACCATCAGAAAGCAAATGAACTCCTATGCATTGAGTGTAGTGCATGGAGAAACAAAGATGTTAAGAAGTGTTTTTTTGAATACATAAGGAACGACCAAAATGTATGGACTCTTTCATCCTGATTCTGTTGAGGGTGGAAGAGAAAGATCATTGCTGCAATGAGAGAGCAGACTGAATAATACTCTGGTAGCATTTCCAAATGTAATGGTAAAAAGTTCTCAGAAACAAGGAGTGCTCTGAGCACCACACCCCTCCCTATCCTCCCTGAGACAGCCACTGAAGAGTTAATGCTGCTTCTCCCCACAGAGGTGGGTAATTAGAATAAAAGTGAAGCTGTGCCCTGGGTAGGCCCTTTTTAACTACCCCCAGTCCTGGGTGAAATGCAAAAGATGCTGTTGTAAGCTGGGGCTGTGCTTGGTTAGTGGTTGTCACAGTTCTTTGTCCTTAGGGGTTACAGAAGTATCTTTTTTATTTGTTGCAGTCAGTAAAACCTGGATCTCTGCTCCTGGCTAAGGACTTGTTGTGATTTGATAAATACATATTACGATTTTGGCTTTTGCAAATATTGAAGTGGATGCTATGTGTTGTGCATTATAATATAATGCTAACTTTTGCAGAAGTAGCTATAGTTGGGACATAATTGCTAATGCTTTTATTTTTGTAGCTATCTGGCAATAATTAAAATAATTCAGATGGATTTGTAAAGTAGCTAATGTTGATTTAGAGTCCTTGTGGTTAACTTTTATTTGACCAGTGCAATAGGAAGGCTCTATCAGAAGGGTTACTGTAGTTAGCCATAGCTACACACTCAGCACTGTTACTTTTGCTTTATTGATTTTGTCCCCTATTGTCCTTTATTAACTCTTTAAAAATTCAACAGAGGAGTGGACTTCATGTCTCACATGTGCTGATGGTCTTCAGCTGCTTGGAAGCTGCAGGTGACTTCTGTAGGTACCTCCTGACTGTTCATAAGTCTGCGAGCCATAGATGGAACACTGCAACACCTCATTTACACCCCAGATGCTGGAAATGTGGGGCACATCTGCAGGAGAGTGAGAGTGCTCAACTTGAAAAGAGGGCAAAGCAGGGAATGAGAGCAATGTATTTGTCTGTGGGGCAGTCCACACTCCTCAGCAGGGGGAGGTGTCTGATGACCAAGGCCTACAGCTGCTCTTGTGAATATTTGTGGTTGCTTACACATGAAATGGTCCCTGTATAAAATTCAAAGTCTCAAAACCAATTCACTGTTATGAAATGGAGGCTAAGGCTGCTTACTTCCAGTCGTTGTTCCACCAGCCTTCATTCACTGCAGCAGAAGGTGCCGTACTGAAACAGCTGGGAGAGTTGGAAAATTGAGGGTATAAGACTTGAAGAAAAACAATGGCTGATATTTTATACACTTTTTATGCAATTTTGTCTTTCTGGGAGAATCATGAAGATGGATTACTCAACAATCAGTTCCTAAGGGAATTAATAAGTAATTAGTAGCATGGTGTCCATCTGTTTCTGTATTTGATGCCTGCACACCACAGTGCCAACCTCTGCAGTGGAGCCCTACAATCCACAGCAGTGAACTTGGGGTTGCTGGCCCTGGAGAAGCAGAGTGGGGCTGGTGAAGGAAGATGTTGATAATGTCCCTGGCCTGGTCAGGAGAGAGCTGATGGGTGGCTGCAGTTCAGTAATTGGCTTTGGGAGCACAGGTGAATATGGCTCCCTTCAAAAGAGGTTCAAGTGACTCCTCTTCTGTGTAGTCACAGCTGTAAAGGGATTTGGCTTCCCTGTGCAGCCCTGGACTTGTTCAAAGAAAATAGACAGAGAGGGCAATGGAGCATTTACAGAGTAGGAAGAGATGTTAGTGATAATGGTCTGAATTACTCTCTCTTTTCTTTCTTTCGTTCTTTCGTTCTTTCGTTCTTTCGTTCTTTTTTTCTCTTGTTTGTTTGTTTGTTTGTTGTTTTTTGTTTGGTTTTTTGGGGGGTTTTTTTTGAGTGTTCTTGATTTCTAATCTGCTGTGCTTGATGGAGGGGGGTGAGGAATTTGCTATCTGTTCCTTCTGCTAGAAGGAGTTCAGAGGAATGGGAAAGGAGTCAGGAGCTGGGGAGCCAAGTCTTCTGTCTGGTGAAGGTGATAGTGTCCATGATTGTGGGTATCATCTAGAAAAACTGTCCAAGGAAGATGGGAAGGACTGAAAGAGAAAAGGAAGAGGTGCTAGAACTGAAGTATCATCTCTCTCACTTCATTCAGCCCAGTTACTGAATCCACTGAAAATCTGACTTTTAATTTACCTTCTCTACTGTGCCTTTATTTTGAAAATCTCACCTCTAACAGATGATGTGTAACAGTTTGCTAATGGTTGATCCAATGGGATTGCTCCTTCATGAAGTCAGATCTCTGCACTGAATGCAGCAACTTTGGGAAAAGCATTCCCCAGAAAGCAGTCTGGCTTTCATTTGGAGACATTAGGAGTTGTCTATTCATCCTCTGAGTAATTTCATTTCTAATCTGAGTAAGATCTGTAGAATTGGCTATGTAAGATACCGTGCAGCTGGTGTTAGTAAGAAATCCCAGTTTCTGTACAATTTCAGAGTAAAATGCAAAGTAGTCGGTGTGAAGAGTAGACTGAAAAGAAATTAAATGAAATTAAGATTCA
The DNA here is from genome assembly GCA_013400275.1 of Rhadina sibilatrix. Classification (NCBI taxonomy): domain Eukaryota; kingdom Metazoa; phylum Chordata; class Aves; order Passeriformes; family Phylloscopidae; genus Rhadina; species Rhadina sibilatrix. Next base: position 27,077 of record VWYO01026377.1, on the reverse strand, counting down.
AGTCTAGCTTTTTCTACACTTATTTCAAAGTCTATTGTCATAGTTACTGCAGCATAAGGCTGGCTTAGTTTGGTCACTTTTTCCTTAAAGACATGTACACCTTTTTAAGAAAATTGAAGTAAATAAGCAAATACCTGGAGAGAAAAATTCAAAGTTGTCCTTCATGCAACCATAAGTTTATCTTGATTTATTATTTGGATCAGGGATATTAAGCCTTTATCAGCTAGGAGCCCTTTGTTCCTCAGGCCACAAAACCAGAAAATAGTTCAATGAATATTAAACTGCACTATAGAGCAACACAGTTGCAAACTTCAAAAGGGTCAAAAATTCAGCACAGCTATGTCCCCTCAGTCTCACTTGTTAACGTAAGTTATCTAAATATATTAGTATGGCCTCAAACTTCTGGCTTCTAGGAACAAAATAACATTTCAATTTCTGGACTCAGGAGGTACCCAAGGTTTAGACATATCTGAAAACATTAACCTTTTAAATTTGGCTTAAGCTACGGCAGATGCATGGCTATTATTTAGCTCTTTATTTATACTGCTCATCTTATATCAACCTTTTACTTTAGAATTAGTTTTTACATCCCGTTACTGGACAATTAAGATGAAGCATTTTGCTTAGGTAAAATTGTGGTCTTTAGATTGGACTGGAAGTGGGAAGTTAATGATTATTTTATTGCAGGTCAAGTATAATTAATGTCCCCTGTCTGAGTCAGCTTGTGTGCCTGGCCTGTGAGCCTGCTCCTGTATCCTTTGCCTCTCCTGTGGCCCTGCCCCTGAGCATGACTCATTCCTTGAGCGAGGTTCCTCACACCTTAGGGCACTTTGGCCCTTAGCTGAGCTGGATCCCGGGTTACTACATCTGGGGAATTCCCTCTGGCCAAGAATTGCTTTTTATATGCTATATGTCAAATAATAGGCACTGGCAGAGATCGTATCTATCATTGCTGTAATGATCTGACAGATGGGTGTCTTATCTCAAGAAAAGATGGAGAAAGGGATGTCTTGCTGTGCATATCTCTAAACCCCATGTGTCATCCACAACTTGAAAAGATACCTTGTTTCTGCTTTGCCTGGTGGCAAGTAGTTTTCTCCTTGCCCAGTGTTTTTGAACTATCCTGTGAATATTTTGAATCATAATTTAGTCAGATTTCTAAATGTTCCGAGATCCATGATTTCATATATGTGGTTTCCTAAAGCCTGCAGTGCCAGTAGCTGTGTTACTCCTTTACAGGGAAACTTTTTTCTGTAAAAGTGAACGAGAAATGAGGAGGAATGAAATGGGGTGTTAATCAGCTTCAAGACAGTTTTCTAAAACTTTCAACTAGGCAATTCTCTGACGAGAGGCAAAGCAAAATGCTTGAGCTTGCAGATAATCCTGAACCTGTGAGATATCATTTGTAAAAACCGAAATCCATGCCATATTTAACTTTCTGCTCTCTTTCAACATGGTTATTTTAACTTGTTTGCTGTCCATAGGCTCTCTTGCTGGCTTCGAGATATGTATATACTTCACTGGATCTGGACCTAATTAAGCAAATTCCATCTGGTTTTGCCCCTGGCTTTTCTGGCTGATAGTGATGCAGTAATTCGTGGGGACTATTTTTTTCCCAGTTTTTACTCAGTTCTGAAAAATGAGATTGTTAACTGTGTTTTCTTGTGCACTCTTGCAAGGCACGCAGAGTGGTTCTTCACACAGTATACAGGGAAATAAATGAGTGCAGTGTTTAATGCAGTATTTTACATATGGCCATAGTTACATGCTATATATTGCTGGCTATGAAATTACTGTCTACAAGTGAGAGTTCTTTCATTTTCTTAATTCTAATGTCCTGTTCTGGAGCTTAGCTCCCCTTAAGCACAATCCTAGAAACAAACACACTGTTGGTTAACTGGCTAGGCTGTACTCCTGCTATTTTGTGGGGTTTTGTCCAGTATCAAGCTGAATATGGCCTGTTGCTCAGTATTTTCTGTTAAAAAAAATTAAGATTCCTGTGGGAATAACAGTAAGCATGGGTGGGTTTTGTGTGTTTTGGTGTAGAGGTTGGTTGCTGAAATGCTTAATGATCAAGCTTTAAGAGGATTAATTGTGTGCTGTGGTGGGGCTGGGAGGGGCAGTATGCAAATGCAGGTTAGCAAGCATGCAATTAACCACTGATGTCAAAGTAAAATTTTGTAGAGAAATCAAAGGTTTTGTCGAACAATCTCTTTTTAAAAGAAACTGATTGAGCCATGTTTTGATGTAAAACTAAAAATACTGAATGTACACCTGCTCTTCCTTCCTCCTAGACACTTTTTGTGCCTAACATAACACGGATGGATTGGTTTCCCTTACACCTGGCTGCTTGAGGGGTGGGCAGGGAGATGGATTTAGCAGTTGCTATCCCCAACCCCCTTCATGTTAGGCAACATCTCTTCAGCATTTAAAGAGCTGCTTCAGCTGTTCCTGAGCTCCCTTTGGCTGCCTGGCAGGCACTGGTGGCAGACTCAGCTGTAATGTGACTGAGAGGCCACGCTGGGCTCTCAGGAGGATGGGGTAAATGGCAATCCAGCCAACCCAGAGGGCAGCTTGATGTAAACCACTTGTGCAGCACAAAATGCTTTCACCTCAGCCCCACTTGGGGCTGTGGGAGGGTATGCTTGACTGGTGCAGGTGACACTGGGAAGAAAGACAACTCTGCACCAGGGGCCCTGCAGGCACAACACCAGCAGGCTCCTCTCTTTCTGCAGACAAGCAGGGCCAGGCCATAGTCAGCAATACTGGTGTAGTACACGGGTCTGAAATCAGCATGTCATACCAACTTGCACTTCACAAAAACTGTAACTTCACTGAAAAAGCTTTGAAGTCAACTGGAATGAGGAATTTTGCTTCTCAGCTGTCCTTGTTCTGCTGTGATGTTAATACAGCCAGATATAAAACAGTCCTAGGCAGCTGATCAGATCTGGAAAGACAAATTTTGGATCTGTCTCCCTTTTCTTTCTCTAGGGAGTCAGTGTCCCCCATTGCTGCTCCAAAAAGGCTCCTAGGAACATCTCCTCCAGTCCATGAGATGAAGAAATCCCTCTTGAGAGGAAAGTTCTTAATGGTAATATGATACTAAAATAGATTTCTACTATCTTCTTTTTTCCCTCTCTGACATCATGAGATGACCAGAGAAAATTTGGGCTAGAGCATCATGGCCAATATTTTGCTCAAGCTCTCCTTTAAGCAAAACAGAATTGCTGCAATAGCTTCTGTGTCCTGTCTGATTTAGTAGAACTGAAACTGCTTGGTTTTATGAGAATAAATGAGTAATCCGGAGTAGATCTGGAAGGAGCAAGACAAAGCTCTCTTTGCTAGTAACAGAACTGGATGCAACATGCTGTATTTGAATTTTTAGATGATTCCTGGAGTCCTGGGAAGGACACCTTAGGCAGCTGAACTGTATTTTTCTGGTCAGATCTGTAGATATTGAAGATTTAATTTTTAATTGGATCATTTAGCTTTAAAAAACAACCTACCTCCCAATGAACATGGCTTTTCTTTGGTAGCAAACAATCCAGCTGCTTTCTCCTCCCTTTGGAAGCTCAGTCATGATCTATCATTTATGAGGCAAATTCTTTGTTGGCCCAGGTATGAGGGGGGCTCTAAAAAACACTATGAAGTACCAAAAAGGAGGAACAAGGAGATTCCAAACTTTTTTTAAAATATCTCATTAAAACTAGAAAAGTCATAAGTTCAGAGTCTTAAACTGAGATAATATTTCTGTATGGAACTTTTATTAAGATGTTGAAAACAAAATACCTCTATGTGACTAGATGTAACTGGTTTTTATAAGCTGCTGTGCCCTCTTGGAGGGGGAAAAGGGGGAGAAATTTAGTTAGACATATCAGTGATAAATCTACCAGAAATTTAATAGTATCAGTCATCATGAAGGTGGTTAATGATGAACTTTTACAGGGTAAAACTCAAACTTTCTTTTTAATCAGTGAAAAAGACTCAGGTTTTATCTGAGGTGTTCTGAATCACTACTTGGCAAATCCCTGAGAGCACAGAGTGCAGACTGGCAGTTTAGGTGCATAAGTTAAACAGCAACAGCTCAGCAAGTACTCCTTGAGTTTTTCCAGCAATAAAATATTTGGATGATTTTATGTGGGATATTTTTTAGGTAAAGTGATTTGTTCTGTCACAGAAATATCCCAAGAAGTGCTCATCAATTTTAAGAGAGATTTCTAACTTTATTAATATTTTGTGTGGTTGTTCCCCATAAATTCAAATTCTTTTTCTAAATGACATGTCTCATCCTTTTCATTTTTAATATTTTGTCAAGGCATTGTGTTTTGACCTTGTGCCCCCATTAAACACTGAGAGCAATTACCAGATGTGGGAATCTTCACCTGCTGTTTTCTCTGAGCAGTGTGAAGCAGTTGGTCAGGATCATTGCTTCCTGTCTCTATTTCATTTGCATGCGTTAGCACACCTACTTTTTTTTATTTTTTAAACAGAGCAGCAGTGCTCTGTCTGTAAGTTAGCAAAGACCATCTCTCTGTGTCCCCCAGCTGATTTCTCTGCTGCAGCTCCCATCTGAAGGTGCCCAAGGGTGGGGACTGCAGGCAATCTGATCCACCAGCTCAATGACATAAACTCAATATCACATTACTCAGGTGTGTGCCAGCCCCTGCACAGGTATTTTGCTTCTTGAACAGATAAAAAGGTTTCACAGCTTGGGCATTCTCTAGGTGGGCAGTGAGAAGTATGGATGACATAGAATTCTTTAAGAAGGTTGTAACTGAAGTCAGCTTAGGTCAGCCTATCCTCTGTTAATTTCAGGTACTGGCAGGTATCTAAATCAAAGGTGTGGTTTGAGAAGGAAAGGGAGACTGGCATTCACATAAATATGTCAAAGAAGGGCAGGCTGTGGATGTTTGACCAAAAGCACTGCAGAGAACAAAGCTGTGCAGAAGGGCTCCATCCTGAGGCAGCTGGGTAGGCTCCTGAAGAAATCTGCTCAGTTTCTAAACTAATTGGAAGGGAGAAAAAGGGTAGATACAGAACATGGGTGCTTTGTGGCAGTCTCATGTGAACAGAAGAGATCCAGATAAGTTGTTGATTACTTGAGCTTATTTTTTCTTTCAAAAGAATAATAGCTTCACAGAAAATCAATTTTCCCAAGGAAGCAGCCAAAGGATATCCAAGACAACAAATAAGTGTACAGCCATAAAAAATGTGGTTTTGCAGTTAGAATTAGTACACTAGGGGATGGGATCTTAATGGGAAATGTAACATTAGAAAAAAAAAACATCAGAATGGCTGAAGAAAATATGTGAAGAAAGCAGATATAAAGAAGTTCTATAAAAAGCAAAATCCCAAAGACCTGCAAATAGGAAACCAACCAAACTCAGTGCACCCCACTGTTGCTGGGTGCAGGGAAAGCCAGGAGTGTTGTTCAGGCAAGCTCAAAGAGATAAAAAATAGAAATAAATTTCTGACTGGTGTATAAAATCCTCAGCTAACGTCAAGACAAAAGTAAACTGCATGGCAGAGGTGAAAGAGAGGGAAAATTCAGCTTGTAGCACAAATATCTGTTTGAGATGTGGCAGATGCACAGCAGGCAAACAGCACTGATATGCACAAGAGAAAATGTTACCAGCTAGGTGCTGAGTGGCACGTGCATTTCAGAAGAAGGCAGTGGGGGAGAAAAAACCCTGTGATTTTTCTAGATGTGTGTTTAGTTAGGGCACTCTATTGGCCCACTGCAAAAGCTTCAAGCACAAAGCTGGCTCTCATTAGGAATAATGCCAAAAGTGATGGACGATAACAAAATGAAGGAATTTTTGTGAGGTGATGTGTGGCTATTTTAAGAAATGATAGATGTGACCAAGACATGTGGAAATCATCAAAAGGAAGAGATGAGAATTACCCAATTTATCCAAACAAATGGAAACTCTTTTGTGCTGGCTTGTGATGGGATAGAGTTTTCCTTCACTGTAACCAGTACAAAACTGTGGCTTGGGATTGTGCTGGAAACAGTGTTGATAAACCAGAGATATTTTCATTAATCCTGGTCAGCACTTACACACAGCCAGGGCCTTTTTTGCTCCTCACCCCACCAGTGAGGTGCTGGGGGTGCAAAAGGAGCTGGAGGGTGACACAGCCAGGACAACTGATGCTAGGTGACCCAAAGGATATCTCATAGCATATGGCACCATGCTCAGCATGTAAAGCTGGAGGAAGAAGAAGGAATGGGGAAGGGATATTTGGGGTGGTGGTATTTGTCTTTTCAAGTAACCATTGTGCATGATGGAGCCCTGCTTTCCTGGGGATGAATGAACCCTCACCTGCCCATGGGAAGTGAGGAATGAACTTGTTTTCCTTTACTTGCATGCATGGCTTTTGCTTGCCCTGTTAAACTGCCTTTAACACAACTCTTGTGTTTTCTGCCTTTTACCCTTTGGATTCCCTTCCCCATCCCACCCAGGGGTGAGTGAATGAGTGGCTGGATCATGCTTAATTTCTGGCTTGGATTACATCATGGCCTTTGTACAAAACTGTAAAAATATGTTTATTCCAGACTTGGTTAGATAACTGGGAGTCTATTAANTCATGCTTAATTTCTGGCTTGGATTACATCATGGCCTTTGTACAAAACTGTAAAAATATGTTTATTCCAGATTTGGTTAGTCTACTAATTTATTGCTTTCAAAACTCCATTTGGTAGATGACATTTCAAGGGCTGTCTGTCGAGCAAAAGAGAGATTCCAGAGATGATACCATGTAGATTTTGCATATGGCAGGATCTGAAAGAAGCACAGGATAAAACTACTTGCATGGCTACAAAGGAAGGGAACTCGAATGTTGAAAGTGATTAGAACAAGAGTTCTTTCCACCTCTTCTTTCTGACCTTTGGAAATCAGGTTGGAGTGATTAGACACCACTGGAGTCACTCTAGCTAAGCAGAGAACAAAGCACTTCTGTAACACATTAGGGACACATTGGGTGTATCTTTAAGGAGCAACTGAGACAGAGAGAAGATTTTCTGAGGATAACTGAGCTTACAAAACAGAATGCTAAAAATCAGGTGTTGTACCTGGAGACATTATTGTTGCAAAAAAACATCACTGGTGGGATTTGGCTCATGGGTGGAGAGGTGAGCTCTGCTGTCCTTAGCTCTTGTCACTGGCTGGAGTAAATGTATCAGGGTGCTGCAGGAGGAGGGTGCATTGTGGGGCTGTATGGTTAAAGTATGTAACAAAATACAAAAAAAAAAAGGGTGTTCTCAGCATAGCAGTAGCTTTTACATTGCTGAGGTTGCTATGTTTGATCTTGAGCCCACAAAGGTGAGGCCTAAGGTGCAATATAGTTTTGGAAAGAATTTCCAGTGTCCAATCAGTTCCTGCACTGTTTCAGAGAGATAGAAATAAAACCAACAAGAACAAAAGATAAAACGTGGAAGACTCAAAGGAACAAGTGAATGAAATACAATAACTGTTCTATATAAAGATGCCAGAAATAACAAACAAACAAACAAAAAGTGAGTGTTTATGTAATTGTCCTGAAAGCAGCAATGCAGGCAAGATTTCCTGTAGTGAATTCAGGACAAGGTAATATCCCCCTGTTGCCATGCCATCTTCATTGTGATTAGTGGATCTGCATGTGCTCCTGAAAAATTTCAGTGGTGTTCAGTTCATCTTCGATTGGCAGGCAGAAAAATAATCCCTGGCCCAGTAAAGCAAGTAAGCAAGGCTGGAGGAGAGGCTCAAAACTTTTTGGTTTTGCAGAGCATTCAAACATCACCTTTGTGGCCAGAGTTTCATCCATGCAATTTGACACCCTGAGCATGATGCTGTAGTCAATAACACCTGCAAGCATCTCTCCTGATCCCCAGCTATGGCAAAAAGAAAGATCCTTGTATGGAGGAAGGCAGTAAAGATCCTGTTATAATAAAATGCTGTGGGTCAGGAACCTCTGAAAAGAAACTTCATAACAGGAATGGGAAGCTGATGTATCTGGAGTTCAGTAGCAAAGCAACTGAGTCCATGTGAATTTAGGGAATGAGCATCTGTCTAAGTGACAGGTCAGACACCTGGGAGTTGCTCCTATTAGTGCAGCCACACCTGATGAGAAAAATACTGGGCTGAGGTGCTGAAGCAGCTGGTGAGGAGAGCCCACTCTGGGATCCTGAGAAACCATTAACAAGCACCCACTGGGCAGAGAGGACAGACACTGCAATTACAGCTGCCACCACACACAGTCCTTGGATGCCACTAATGGCCTTGTGCTCCCTGCACAGGCCTGCTCAACGAGTGAAAGCCTTGTGATGCTTCTAGGTAAGATCAACCCACAGCTTTGATAGTAATGACAGCTCCTCCCTGCCTGTGTGCCTAAAGTGGATGTGCTGTACTTACCCCACAGTGCCCACGTTAATGTAATCAGGTCCTTGTTTTTCTGCCCTTCTTTAGATCAGCCTTACTACATTCAGTACTCTGACATCAGCTCACTAACAATGCTCAAGAATCCTGTGAGTTCTCACACAGCTATTTTTTTTTTTTTTTAATTAAAACTAATCCTGACCTGCAGACAGTAACAGTTGTCTCCATGTAGGAAGGCAACCAATGGCCCAGGCAATGATCAAAACATCTGCACATCATTGCTAACAGGCTCTGTTCATTGAGTGTCCTTCCCAGCCACTTGTGAACTCCTGGAAAGCATTTCTGCAATGCTTTCAAGCCAGTAAAAACTTACAGGGCAAATTTGGTAAAATGGGAAGAAAATAGAAATAATGATGAAGAGAGCATAGAAATCTGAATAGTGAAAATGCTACTATTGAAAAGAATAAGATAATATGAAGGGTTTTTTAAAGCTGAAGAAATTTTATTCGAAAGGTGGTTCTATATATTAATGTTTGTCTTATATTTCACAGGACATGTAATATAGCTTTTCAGTAGTGTTGGCCAGGAAAGCAAATGCAGTCATTAGGGATAGTTTCAAAAAGTAAGATGTGAAGAGATAAAAATATTGAATTATGAAAATTTAGAAGTTTTGAAGATCTCAGAGATTAAATTAATAGGTTTATGAATATTTGTTCATAACCTAATAGATAAAATCAAAATTTAGCCGCTATGCTACGGGAAAATTAATTTGAAAGATTCTCCTCCTTCTCTCCTGCAGGCATTCATTTACATGTACTGAAATCAACTTCCCCACCCTATAAATAAGCAAGTGAATAACAGTGCTTTCCACATAAACAGAGGGAGGTGTTGGCAGAAGTACCTGTATGCAAAGGGGAAAGGACACTTTAGAGACAAAAGGCACCTTCTCCAAGTCTGAGTGCAGGGAGAGGGGACTTGCAAGTGCTCCTTCCCTTGTGTTCGGCCAGCTCCTGCTGAGAAGTTCAAACACAAGGTTGAAAGGAGAAGGGAAATGTTGAGTAGTGGGGAAGTGGCTTAGAGTGGCTGAGTGGTGACAGCTGAACCCACATGAGAGAGATCAGCCCCAGCTGTTCTGCCTGCAGATTTCGGGTCTCTCTACACTGTGATCAAGTGCTTCCCCTCTGTTCCTAATGACCTGCCCTGCTGAGACACGTTGGACTCACGCTGTTCTTTTCCTTGCCTGCCTTTGAAGAGAGCCCTCATCACCTACCAAAATATCCCTGGACAGAGAAGCCCCTATTTTCAATCTAGTGCCAAAAAGTTTTCCAGACTGTGTTCTCTGTTAAACAGCAAGGTGATTCGGGCAGGGAAATTAAGGAATCTCTAATACACACAGGAGTCGATTGCAATTCTGGCTTGGAGTGTCTGTTATAACTTGATTTTGTCTTTTCTCTGTACCTAATGTACTTATTTCATACTCACACTTATTTCACCCTCTCCATTTTCCTGGTATTGAATTGCACAGAAGCTGGGTTGACTGCTTTGTGTCACTTCATTTGAGCTCTAGTACTTTATATACAAACTGAGTGTGTTATTAGAGGCAATCAACCTGAAGATAATACCTGTACGTTGAAATAAGCACCCTATTAAGAAGTGTTTTTAGCAGTGTCCTGGTACTTGTGTTCTGAGATCAGGACAGGGGAGTCTTTGGACAACAGTGTTACTGTTAGAAAGTGATTGTCTTGGTTTCAATTCTGTCATTTCTCAGGGCTCAGTTGTTTTAATTTTGTGGTTGGTTTGGGATTTTCTTTCCCTTTTTTCATTTGTTTGGTTTTGTTTTGTTTTTCTTCCTAGCTAGTCTTTTCCAGCTCATTACCTGCACATGCCTCCCTTTTGAAATGTGAGGTAGCAAGGTCAGAACTCTCATCTAATGTTTACAAGTACTTTCAACCACTGTTTCCCCTTAGGAGAAAGGGAATACCAGATGATCTTGCCCTGATTAGTAGCAGCTGTGTTAATTACCCCATAGAGCCCTGCCCCTGATGAGTCACAGCTGTATCCAATAAAGGTAAGTGATAAAGGGTTCACTGGTGAAGGAAAATCATCTTGAAGGGGAAGATCAGTAGTGAGGAGAAGGATGAAGAAGAAGGATCCTGAGGTAAGAGAATCCCTGCTATGAAGTCAGTCTGTGTGTGCAGTCAGAGCCTGTTGTTGAACCTGCAGTCACAGTCTGGCTGGGTAAAAGCTGCAGTCAGAGTTCAGCAGGAAATAATCAGCAGTCAGCGGCTGCAAGGGAAACCCACAGCAGGAGCTGCTGCAGGCAGGGTCAGGGAATGGTTGGGGTCAGGATGGCTGAGCTGTGAAGAGGAATAAACCAGGGCCCTTTTCATGCTGTGATAAACAAGCAGTCTGTGTCTGGGCTCATTTCTACCCTCTAGCAAGAGGGCTGCTGCAACAAGCATCTACCATGGAACCCTTTTCATTAAGTCTCTGGGCTGGTGCTGTTACTCACTACACAGGCTACTGCCATTTGTGCACTTCTTCACTTTGAGCTTTGTGACTTCCTGCAATCTCTTTGTAAAGACTTGATTGAGTCCTGTGCGCGTCTGAGGGGATGAATGAAACAAGATTTTCTTCTCAGATGATGGCTGAGGAGAAAATCTTGTTTCATTCTAACAGTACAGACAAGTTTCTTATTAGGGATTTGTATAGGCTCCCAAATTCATAAGATGGTTTTCTGAACTCTAAATCAACTATATGTTTGAAAAAGCCCAGAATAAGCAAACATTTCTCCTCTCACCCCAAAAACCAAATCACCCCCCACTCTTGTCTCCTTTGTATGCACAGTCCGTAAGTGCATACCTCCCTAAAGTATGACAGTACAATGTGTTAGGCTCCTAAACACTCCAGGAAAGTCAAACATGAAGTTCCATTTCTCCGCCATGAAGTCTGCACTTCAGACCTTGTTTGAGGCTTTTAACCTTCTCTACTCATGGTTCTCACNTCTCTTCGAACCCTTCTCAGTTTGTAAAAAAATCCTGGTTTTTCTAACGTGTCTCTTTTTTTTTTTTTTTTTTTTTTTTGGCATTCCTTCCCCTTCTCTCCTTTTTTCCCAGCTTTGGCAGAGCTGTTGACTGTTCTGAGGGGTTTTTCATGTTTGTTTCCGTTTGGAATGCTTTCCTCTGTTGCACTCCCAGTACTAGAGCCAAGGTGCCCACCAGGTCTGCTTCACCCAGTGCCTGCTCAGCAGTGCCTGACACAACATCACTGCAGTACAACACCAGCATTCCCAGCCTTTTGCCAGAGCTGTTTAAAGCACATCTCTCTACAGCTGGCATGGAGAGTTTGGTAAAGAGGCAAAGCCAAGCCTTCAGGGAGTTAGGGGAACTGGGAGCTTTTACACAGAGAAGCAGTAATTTTGGTTGGAAAACTCTGGAGCTGATAGACTCCATGGGGAGCTTGTGGGCCCTGCAGCAATTAGTGGCCATACAGACTCATCATTTTTTTTGGTGACCTGAAGTCATTTATCTGCTTAGCATTTCTTTGCAGCCTTTTTCAGGCTGACAGTGATTTATTTAGCTCAATAACTAAAATTAGCTAGTGTCACTGGCACAAATATCTTGATACTTGCAGCCTAGCAGAATTTAATATGACACTTTTCCTACCCTGTCTGTTCTCCAAACAGACTCCTGAGTTTCTGAGAACCAGGATCCCAAGCCTGACATGAAGCCAAAGCAATGAATTATAGATCAGGCGGCCAGAACTTCTTAGGTGCCTCCTCTAAAGGTGCCCTTGTCTTTTGATCTTGAGGTCTCAGACCTAGGTCCAAAGTACTGAAAACAGCTTGCTTTATGATGGGGAGTAAAAAATATCAGTACCTTTAACCAAAGAGCCAAGGATTGAATTGAATTACCATCAATACAATTTGCCTTCCAGAGAAGGGCTGAGGCATATTGGCAAGAGAATGTGCAGAGACCTGACTTGCAGTCTCACAGCTTGGCTTGTGCCGTGCTTGAAGTGCATGCCCACTTCGCATTTAGCATTCTCTCATCTGCCAAATGCTGGTACTAGATCTTTTTTCTTTACTTTTTTTTTTTTTTTAAGCTGTTATCAGTTTATCTATTCCAATCGTTGATCACACTACAGATTGCCTCTTGTTGATGGTATCTATTGCACTTTTCCTGACTCACAATGTGGAAAGGATTGGAGCCAGTGCCCTCAGGCCAACCCTCAGAGAGCAGCTGTTTTGCAATAGAGTTTTAACTGGACTCTTCTGACAAAAAACACTTTCATTGCCAAAAGGATCCCTTAGTTAGTGCTGAAAGTTTTATTCTGTCTCTTTGCATTGTTTTCTTTCACTCTGATGGAGAAAAAAGGAAATGCATGTTTTCTTTGTTAGGAAATTAGAAGTGACAACCATTAAAAAATTATATCGCATAGCATCTTAAAATATTTGACATTTAACATAAAATATTTGACATTAATGTTTACAAAGAATAATATTATCAACTACATATTTTTGAAGACCACAAATACTCATGCATGTTTGATGAAAAACAGCAATATGTAGTTATTTAACCAAATGAGCATTCAAGCATCACTGGATGCACACAGGATTAATAATAACATAGAAAAATATTTTCCTTAGGGAAAGTATGGAAAGCTGCAGCATTGTTCTCTCTTCCTATTTTTACTTGTGAAATACTAAATTCTTCCAGTTCTGTTTTGCAAGAAGACACATTACATTTGGAATCTGAATGCAGTCAGAAGGAAAACCCTGATGGGAGAAAAGCACTTGCCATAAATTAGCAGCTTTATGAATATTTGAGTTGGTTGCACTCCTGGAGCATCCTAGTGGGTCAGCTCTGCTGTGGCTGCACAAATGTGTTTCTCTGTGGCAAACAAGTACTGTGAGAAATGGATCCAGGCTGACTGGAGGCAGGCTGTCTGTACACTGATTAACATTTGAGCATGATGTAGGGAAAGATTAAAATGAGGATAAAGGATATTTTCTGTTAAATTATAAAAGAAGAACATGCTGTATGAATTGCCCTCCTGTAATTTTCACCGTGTATGTATGTAATGAGATAATGCGTGTTAATCCTCACAAATCAACCAGGAATATGTTTAAAAAGTTTAACTAATTTCTTCCCCTTGTGGGTGGCTTTTCTTAAGATTCCAAATTCCCGGGACATACTCCTTCAAAGTAGGGCTGAAAGGGCAAGAGCTGTGGGTTCAACACTGTATTTCACCTAAGAAGTTCTGAGTCATTCACAAGCAGCCGATTGCCAAGGTGTGAACCAGCAAGGCACACAGATCACTGTCTAATTGTTTTGTTTCCAATTGTGTGGACAGACATTTTTGGTTTAGAATGAGATGACCTGAGAAAGTCAATGTAAGAAATCAGTGTCTAGTTCTAGGGATACAAGGGTAATTAATAGAAGATTGATTAAGTAATGAAGGGCTGAAGTTCTGTGCAAAGGGCTTGGATGACACCATGATCTTGAAATGCAGAATAGCAGAGACACTTTCATTTTACCAGATTCAAGAGCCCTGAAATACAATTTTCCTTTTCCCCAACATTGAATTTTTACTAATAAAGCGTTAGAGTGTGTAGGCAGCCTATTCCTGTCTCCATTGTTATGCTGTGCTGAAAAGACACCAAGTCTCAGCACTGATGTTGTCAGTGAAAGGAACTGTTGTGAGAGAATTGTATATCTTTTGGTCAGGCTTTTAGCAAAATAGCTTCTACCTTTATAAGTCATTTAAGTCTGGAAGATGTTTTTTACCCTTCCTCCCCAGAGTTACTTACGTTGCATCCTCTTTATTAGGTAGAGACATATATAATTCAAAAGACATAATTAGAAAATTGAATAGAAACACTCCCTGATAACTGTATTATAAATGCTGGGACTGTTATTGTAACTACATGAAGCTGTGTTCAGTCTGCTTTACAACGTTACTGGTTTAAACAAGAGAAATGGGCTGCCTGACTTTAAAAACTAGTCAGATCTGGGACTCCACATGGCATCAGCCTGGGAGCAGTGTTGCAGCCTACTTCTGGCAGACTTTTCCAGACAACTTTCTAAAGAGGGAGGAGAAAAAGTCAAAATACACAGCATTGCTACTGTGATTTGTTTTAAAAGGAGGCACGAGTGCGTGCGAGTTTATGAAGCACACAGGTATTTGCTTTTAGGAAGAGGTTTTCTTGTTAGACGCTCTCCCCACCATTTAAAGCTCTCTGAATAATCCTGATGCAAAATAGGACAACCTATTAATTATCAAAAAACCCCTTCACAGGATGGAAAACTCATTTTCCATAAATCCTTATTAGCCATATCTTCTCAGTGTAGCAGAACTTTACTTTTCATGTCTCTTGACAGCTCCCAGTTTGACAAAGGAAGCTTAGCTTCACTAAAAAAAAAGGCAAATCCATTTATTTGGGATTCCAATTAACACACTGACATTGTGTTATAGAGCTGGAGGTGTATGAAATTATTCCCTGGGAGTTTACCACCACTGGGAAAGGTGATTGATTCTGCTACCTGGAGGAAGTAATAGATAATGTATTAAGTAACACAGGGATGGTTTGCTTTGTTCCCCCTAAGCAGAAGACAAATTCCATCTTCATTTTAATTTTTACATGAGAGGCAGCACCACACAGAGGCACAGCTGCAAAGCTCAAACTTCTGCTGCTCCATATTGGGACCCCAGTGAAGCAGAACATTAATCTGTACAGCAAACAAATGACTATCATTTACATAATTACATTTAGTCACAATTTATAACATATTCATAACTGCATGAGTGAGAATGATGCATTTGCTGTGTAAGGGATAAAAATTGTGGATCAGCCTGGGCTTTGCCAGGACAAGAGGAGTAACAAAAAGAAGTGATTTTCCAGTATGTTAGAAAATTCACACTTGTGATTTTGAGTCCAGCTGTCCTTACCTGTCCTTTCTGGACTTTTTTTACTGATGGACTTTATTTCTGTGAGTGAATGTGGGCTGAGGCTCTTTTTTTGTGTAAAACCATGGTAATTATTACAGTGATTTTGGGGGAAAAGGGCAAAAATGTGTCTTTGCCCAGAAATGTTTCCATTAACAACTCATGATGGACTTGAAAGAGTGAGTAGAAATCAAAGGGTCATCCAATGAATGTCTTTTGTATTTAGCTACGGCCCTTATGATTCCCATAGTTGCACTACAATGAGAGATTAAATAGCAGAGAGTAAAGCTTTCATAAAGTTTAAGTTCTCTTTCCCCAGAAGAGTATCAAATAATAATCTTAGCCATCACTTTTATCCCTACCAATGTTTGCTTTCTCCACTTTTACTTTTTCTTGTTTTTCTTGGTTTCGCTTCTTTTTTTTCTGCTTTACCCTCCTTTTTTCCCCTCTTGATTTTTACAAGTCAAAAGGGAAGCAATCATACCACCAAATGATAGAACTGGTAGAAATCCTGTAAAAGTTGCTTATATCTTAGTCTCCATATTTCACATATTTTCTTGTAATTCTGCCATTCTTTGAGCAATTGGACAACTATTTGTGAGATTTTTTTTTTTCTCTTTCACTTCAATTATTTCTCTGAGTTTTAGTGTTCTCACAAAAATGCTTCACTGAAATTCTGAAGAACATACAACTACAACTCAGATTTTGGAGAAAACAGGAAATTAGTTGATACAAAAAACCTCATCTAATATAATCAATTAAAAACCAAAAGGCAACATTCCACTAAAACCAGTCTTGTTTTCTCCTGGAAATTAGAGCCCTGTCAGATAATTCTCTGCCCAGAAATAAACAGTCTCCTAAACAGTATTTTTTGGTGTGTGGTGGGGTTTTTTACTGGTTATTTGTTTGGTTTGTTTTTTTTTCCACCCAGCAACTTGCTGAGGGTTTATTGCCCATTTAGAGAGCAGATCAATAGCACAGGCAGGAGTAGCAGGTTGGAGATTCTGCTCCCTTTTCCTGGCTTTGCCAGGACACTTGGCTGACAGGGCGCTCAGAGGTTGCATGTTCAGCTCTGGGGGTCTAAAGGGCTGAGTAGCAAAGAAAAGGATGCAGTTACAAGGAGGTAACCCTTTTTTGAGTGGAACTACTTAGAAGGCTCTGGGACGAAAAATAATGTCTTGGTTTAGGCTCTACAGGATTTCACTTGTCCACTTTGCAAATCAGCAAAGAGCCTTAGATGCTAATCTATCCCCGTGAGCAGCGCTGCATTTCAACATGAGGTGAGCAGGAGGGCTGACAGTTTTCCTTTTGAATCAAAACCTCAGTCTCAATTCAGTTTTGGGAAGGTTGCCTGCCAGGAGTGCTAATATTCCTACAGCTCTGAGTTACTCATATCTTTTCAGACTGTTGTGTTCGGAAGAGACGCAGTCAAAGAAATCCCGAAGAGAGCTTTTAAATGCGATAGCACTGTTCATTTCCCACTCCCACACATTTTATAAAAAATTAAATGTAATAGTTTCTAGAGTAATTTTCATGCAAATCTACTGCATTCTTCATAAAATAAAATAGATGCATCCCAGTTGCACTTCATATGACCCCTCTGTTTTCAGAGATTTAAAATCCCAAAAGCCCATAACTCTTCATGCATTCCTAAGCACTGGCTTTGGTTGGTTTGTTGTGGTGGTGTTAGTTAGTTTGTTTGTTTTTTTGTTGTTGTTTTGTTTTTTGTTTTGGGTTTTTTGGGGTTTTTTTATTTATTTTTGGGGGGGTTGGTTAGAGGGAGTTGTGGTTTTTTTTAAATTTTCTCCTTTTTTGTAGAAAAACTGCGATGCCTTTTTTTTTTTTTTTT
>VWYO01026376.1:687836-733941 GCA_013400275.1 Rhadina sibilatrix | reverse complement strand
TTTTAATCTGTTAGAATCATGAAGGACCATACGACTGTGGAAATTGTGTCATTGTAGAAATTCAAGAGTGCATATAAGACACTTCAATGAACACCCCGTTACTGCAAATAGAACAGCAAAAATGAAGGAATGTCAAATAAATCCATGCCAGACTCCAGATCAGAGCTAAGAGTGATCCTCCATCATTCTCTATGTAGATATTTTCCTTTTATTCAGGTCTTCCAACAAAATAGAAAAATCACCCAGGATCTTCACTCTGTTAAAAAGACGTGGATCTGGTAGACCTTCTGAATCTCTTTCATTACTGCTGAAGTGTAGATCCTAAGCAAACTAATTAAAAAGTGGGAGGTGAAAAGAGCTGTGAACTTGTAAGGTGATGAGGGAACTCATCTGTAGAGAGCTTCAGACAGAGTGTAAACAGGACATCTGGCACAAATGTGAGGAACTCACTTTGTTGGGCAATTGCATCATCTGTTGTGCATTTAATCCCACCAAGCTTGACTACTGACATGCAGCAGGGTGGGCAGTGTCTCAGGGTGACTGTATTCTGGGCTTTCAGTGGGCCTGGCAACCACAACCAGAAGATGCCTGCTGACCACCTCTGGCATTTCTGAATGTCAAACAGTCTGACCAGAGCCATTATTTTGTGTGGTGCATCAAATATTTTTCTTGAGCAAATATATTTCTTCTGTCAGAATTTGTAAGAAGTAAATGTAACATTAGTCCCTACAATAAATCAGGCTGAAGACTGATGTGTCCCTGTCTTGAGCTAGAGATGGCTCTGACTTCCAAGTGCTTTAACTTTCATTCGCAGACCTCTTCCCTATACCATTCCACAAATGAAATAGGGCATTTGCCAGATAATCAGGGAGTGATCAAATATATCTCATTGTCAAGGATTTCTTCTTGAGAACATCCTCTTGAATTGCTCCAGTATCATCTCTATGTAGATACATAATTAAACCACACTTCTTTCTTATTTAAATTTTGAGGTTATTTGTGAATTTTGGAGTTGTCCATGATTGTTCAAATATATATATTTTGATTATCATTTCAAGAAATAGGCTCACTGTTTCCACAGAATAGCCATTATTTTTTAGAGTTCAAATATGAGTGACCAATTCAATCACCAGTTCACATTCTGGTAAAAACATTATAAAGTTTATTTAGATATAGTTATTTTTCAATCAAGACTTGCAGTCCTTTTTTGATAGTTCCTACTTGGGCAGGGTATAATTTGTATTTTTTTAATCCTTTTTCAAGTGCAGACTCCTTTTGTCCCTTTGAGATATGTTGGAGGACATCAGAAAGGTGCATAATAGTTATACATACCATTTCTGCCTGAATAAGTGCAGGGTACTGCTAATTCTGCTGTTAAAATATGCATAGCTTTAACTGAAATACAGTTTGGGTAACAGACGCAGCTCTCTTACCCACCTCAGTTTGCATTTGTTTGCAGTACAATTTTGTGATTTCTCATTAGCTAGCGTGTCTTCCTTCTGCCACAAACTGACTTACATTCCTCCCATCTGTTGCAAACCCAATTTAATTATCAGTCACTACTATGAACATGACAACAGATACTTTTATGTACAAAGGTTCTGCCCTTTTCCCCATTGTCATAATTTTTGTGATGTAATGTTTTGAATAAAGTTTTCATAGAAGGTTAGTTTAAAAGAACTGTTTCTGGATACACCACGCTTTTATTAATATTACGTTATAAATCCAGCAAGATCAATCAGTAATTCAAATGAAATCTGTATTTTCATACTGATTTATCCTATTATTTTTCTACTTGAATGCTTGCCAAATGGAATTTTTTTTTTTGAGTATTTCTACAATTAAGTTAGAGATTTTGGAATTACTTAGTATTGATGTACTGCATGCATCTCACCATTGTCAGTTACTACAATTATCTGAACCAGAAAGGCAAATAGAAATGAGAGATCACTAAAAAATTAATTATTATTAAACTAGAAGGAAGTTAACTAGAACACAACAAGTAATACGTAATGGAGAAACAAAGTAGAATGTTAAAATGATGAAGAACTGAATAATTTAAATAAAATTAAATATAATAATTTAGTGGGAAAATAAGTAATCTCTAACTGAATTCCACTCTCTGTTACCTGACAACCACTCCTAAAAATCAAGAAGAAAATTCTGAATCAAAAAATCCTCATAGTTCATTTGTAGACTAGTCAATTTATATGCTAATGGTGTTTTTTAAAAAAAATCTATATATACTAGAAATATTTACAAAACAGCAACAACAACAAATACTATTTTCCTATTGAAAACTGGAAATTTTTTAATAAACTGAAAATATTAAAACTCTTTTAAATTTATCAGGCTTTTTATGAACACCTGATGCTGGTTAACCAGCTAAATTAATTTTGCTTTTCATACATATCAACATATACACTTTGTACTGGGGTTATATACTAAAGTTTTGGTAGTGAGGAGGTGGCTGTAACTGTGTCTTCTCCAGGTCATAGAGACCAGAAGTTCCCTCATGTCATACAGAGCCAGCTCCAGTCTGATCCAAGAATGACCACTCACTGGCAAAAGCTGTATCCATCAGTGATTTTGGCAGCACCCATGTGATAACATATCTAAGAAAGTGACAGAAAACCTGGACAGCAGTTATGGAAAGAGTGGGAAAGTATGCAAGAGACAGGCCTGCAGGAACCAAGAAGGAGTGGAACCATAAAGGTGCAGAAGGAAGGGGAGGAGGTGCTCCAGGTGCTGAAGCAGAGATTCCGCTTCACCCCTTGGAAAAGACCATGCAGGTTGTGCCCCTGCAGCCCGAGGGGGTCTGTGCCAGAGCAGGTATGCAGAGTGCAGTCCACACAACTCACACCAGAGCAGGTTTGCTGGCAGGACCTGTGGGCCATGGGGGACCCACGCTGGAGCAGCCTGTTCCTGAAGGGCTGCATCCTGTGGAAAGGATCCATACTGGGTGGAAAAGGTCATCAAGAGAGTGAGGATGAAGAAGTAGCAGTGATGAAGCAATATGGAATGACCACAACTCGTATTCCTCATCTCCTGTGCCACTCTGGGGGAGGAGACAGAAGAGTAGGAGGGAAATCAAGCCCAAGAAGAAGGGAGGGATGGGGAAAGAAGATGGTTTCAGTTTTGTTTCTGCTTCTTACTATCCTAATCCATTATTAAGTGAAAATAAATTAAATTAATTTCTCTAATTTGTGTCTGGTTTGCCTGTGATGGTAACTGGTAAATTATCTGCTTGTCCTTCTCTTGACCTGTGAGCTTTTCCATTGTATTTTCTCCTCCTGTCCTGTTGTGGAGGGGAGTGATGGAGCATTTTGGTGAGAATCTGGCAGCAGCAAGGTGAACCCACCACACTACATCTGAACAATTATCATAATTTATTTGAGTGTTATGCTCAATTTTACAAAATGTATTCTTCTTCCTGTTTGCTTTCATTGTTTCAGAGAGAATAATGTCCTGAGAAAAATGTCCTTCAATCCTACTTCCTCAAACCAATTTTAATATACAGTAGGACTTCAGTGGTATCTCTAATTGATAAAGCTGTGTGACATTGTCTTTTAGACTCTGCTTTGTTTTATCATTTGATCAAACTTCATTTGATATGGGAAGTCTCATGTTAGGTCTTTTGAAGATTTTAAATCAAAAGAGGATAGGTTTAGAACAGATATAAGGAAGAAATTCTCGGCTGTGAGGGTGATGAGGCATTGGAACAAGTTGCCTGGAGAAGTTCTAGATGCCCTATCCCTGGAAGTGTCCAAGGCCAAATTTGAGCAATCTGGTCCATGACAGGCAGGTTGTAATGAGATGATTTTTAAGGTCCTTTCCAACCCAAACCATTCTTTGGTTTTATGGATTGTCTCTGGATTCTAGGTGACTTAAGTCCTAGGCAGGAAATGTGAGATTTTGCCAGAATTATTTTGTTATAGCATTTTTGAGCATGCATGATGCTTATGCTAAGAAAGCACTGTGAGGCACTTGAGAGGACAAGACCTATCCAGGAGGATTTTGCTAAGCAGAGTATGCTAAATCTGGCATAATTAATATTCATGTTATCTGGCTGGAACATGCTTTGCTGTGCACAGTTTTATCATTCATAGCTGTCTTACATCTGGGAAAAAGCTGGTTGACTCATTTCAGCAAAAGACTGGAGAAATTACCTGGCACATATCCCAATATAAATAAATTGAGGACCAGACCTGGGTGCAGTTGCCATATCTGGAAGACAACTATTTGATAAATGCAAGGGCATCCTAAAGCCAGGATATGAAGAAGCTGTATACATGACAGGGGACCAAGGAGGACATTGAGAGAATCAGGGTATTGAGAGAGCTGGAACAGCATCTGTGATAACTGAACCAGGAAGGGGAAATCACTTCTTGGAGAAAAGATCTGAAACAACAATAAAGTTTTGTAATTTGTCATTTTCAAGTAATTTTATTACTCCCCTTCTAAATTGTTTGTCTTCTTTATGAACTAAACTGTTGCTGCTGCCCTGTCAGTGTTTTCCAGGTCCCACTGTTTGAATATGCTCAAACACCATGGGTCACACGTATGGATCAGTTTGAAGGAAACCTATTTGTCTATCTATTAAATAGTTTTACATCACCTCCAAGAATAAAATATTACCCTGGATTTTCAATGCTCACTTTTCAAAGCAAAAGCTGTCCATTTTCTTTGCTTTTAAATACAAAGTCAATTTTTTTTCTCCTCCTTTGAAGCACCTTGTTCACATTTATGCCTCAGGCTTCACCTCTTCGCTTACTGACGACATGATCATTCAATATTCTAGACTGCTTTTCCTGGCAAGCTCAAGAGGATCAGAAAAGGCTTGCCATCCATCGAGAATGAGCTGCTTTCCTACCTCCGACATAAAGTAGGGCAAACCCACACCAGTGGTGTGCTTGCTGCTCAGTCCACCTAGGACATCCTCATACAATTCTGTCAGAATATAAACCTTCACAGCAACTGATCTGTGTATTAAACTCTTGATCAAAATTTTGGCAGAAAGAATTACTTCTATGATCAGGATGTCACCAAATAATATCCTTTAAGCTACATCTGATGTGGTGATGAGATTTGCAAACTCATTCCTAGTCATTGTTTGAATGAGAAATACACCATTTAAATTTATTTGTAAAAGTGAAAGAACAAGTAGTTGGGACATTTAAAAGCAGAGTGAAGCAATGAGCTGATCAGACTTAGATGACTATATTTGAATTTCTTTAGAAACATTTGAAAATCTAATCAAATTCCTAGATGCAATCTGTTAAACCGTTCTGGCTAGTAGAGATGGAAAAGACATCTTTTTAAAAGAAAATCCTTTTTTTCTTTATAGATCTTGTCCGACATGATCTCTATCATTTGATAACCGTTTGGTTTTTGGTGCTGAGACAGTTACATTTTGAAAGGAGAGAGGTATACAAATTTGCAGCTCTGTCTCAAACTGTATGGATAAATTTCAGCACTTTACCTATCACTCCATCAAATCTAAATTTCATGCAAAGAGCTTCCATTGAGAACCATGATTGGATTTTCTAATTCAGGCCTTGAAATATCTGTGTTACACCAGCTGGCCTTTACTTGTGGTTTTGTGTAATAAAATACTTTTAAGGACCACAAAGAACAACTATAATTACTTATTTTTATTTTTTTAAATTTAAAACTTCAGTAGAAATCAATTTATTTCAGCTTAAATAGCTTTTTGGCTCAATTGCAGTAGTTCTGCAAGTGGTGACATTGCATGTTGCAAACTGGCTGTGCAGTGCTGACACCAGCAAGTCCAAATGTGCCAGCCTATATTGTATACAGAAGTAGTCCAGGGACAAGGATAGCAAATGAACATGTATCTAATTAAAGTTCTCTGATAGGATTAATCAGTTGACATTTTGCCACATAAATCAATATCTGGATTTTCCTCCCAACAAAAAGCCTAATTTTTTGCTGAGGAAGCTGTTCACTCTTAGCTGCAATGTCAATGTTTTTGGCAGATGATTGATTCCCCCTATATTTTATGCATTCAGTTTCAAAATACAAACAACAGATGGCTTTCTCAACAGTCCTAAACCTAGATTTGATTGCTATAATCCACTCAACACTGCTGGAATTCACACCCTGCAAACTTCAGGTGATCTGAGGATTTCTCTTCTATTCCATCTCAAATATAACCTCTCCAAATTATCAGGCACAGCGTCAAGTGATGGAGACTTCCAAGAAGGGTACAGTAAGACAAGGAGAATGGTGTCACCCACGACACAGAAGCAATGGTCACAGCAGCTTCATTCTGGCTAGAACCATATTAAGAATGACCAGAAGAAACCAGACCACTCTCCAGATTAGAACCCTCATCAGCTGCACCCTTCAATTAGTGCGAGTTACTCGGAGCTGGTCTTTGTTTGAATGGAAATTCTTGGGCTGGGCCTGAGAAGATTTGGCTTTTAATTAGGTAATTATAAATCCCTAATTATAGGCTGATAATCTTTTCAGTATCTCTTCTTAACTTTGGCTGCAACTAGACCAGATGACTCGGATTTATCCTCATCCTCGAGGAGAAAGAGATTTTTTTTCCAGAGATAAGAGTTGTTGTCTGTAGATCATGGGTGATTGGGTGTAAAGATTACTAGTATTTCTTAAGCTGCTTAGAAAAGGCACTATGGTTCTTTTTTTTTTTTTTTTTTTTTTAATTGCAAATAGTGAATATGTTATAGTGTGCTTTCTAGAACCAAATCTGAATCTGTATGACAGCAATAACAAAAGTAGTAGGAAAATTAGTATGTATGCATAGTACCTGTGGCAATAAACAACATGATTTTTCCATGTGGAATGTAGAACTCCGCAAAATTCAATAAAAAGCTCTTGTAAACAAGAAGAAAATTGGACACTTTATATATGTAATTGAGAGGCCCTGCTGTTTCTTTAGTGAAAACTGGCACTAGTGAAAGATAACAGGCTGTTAGACTTACTCAGGGATACTACTCACAGCTTAGCTTCAGTTTAGCTTCAGGAAGATACCAATTTCACCCCAAAACTGACTTTAAGGAGTACCAAAGCTACTTAAGAATCAGAGTAAAATTCATAGAATAATCATGGAAACAAAAGAGGTTAAAAAATAGTATTAAGAATTACTCCTTAAAAAAAGCATCTATATGAACGAGAACTCACATTAAACAACTGAGATAAACAACACTAAAAGGAAACAAAATATTTAGTTTTGGTTCACATGAACTATATCTATTTGAATAAAACCTTGAAATATTTGTTTAGTTCTGAAAAGTTGGGGTTTTTTTTCTCTCCTGTAAAAATAATTACTATATTGGTGCAGTCTACCGGCCTCAGATTTTGTAATTATGATTATTGGCATGAATGGTAGGACCTACAATGAATTCTTATTGTTTATTATTTAGACTCTTCTCTCCCCTCCCCCCAATTTTTTATTTCTGTAAAGAGAGTTTACTTTTAAATAGATGGGCAAGATTATCAAGCATTAAGATTGTTAAGTAACTCTTCTGATATCCATCCTGATACCTAGCTAGTGGTAACCAAGAAGCTGGCCCAAATTAAGAATATGCAAAATCTACAACTGTTCTCATTAAATTACTAAATGTGTTACTTGCGAGGGTGCTTCCTGATCATTACAAAAGCTTTCTTATTTAGGGGTTTTATTTATTTATTTATTTATTTTTTAATCAGTTTTGAACACATTTTCCTCTTTGGTTAACCTACCTCTTACTGGGATGAAAAAGGCATTGTCCTCTGGTGGAAGAGTGATATGATGAGGAAACCACTTTTGCAGGAGACAAGCTTGTGGTCAATTTTCTCCCCGTTAACAAGCAAAAAAAAAAAAAAAAAAAAGCTTTCTGTAAAGGAGAATTTAAAATAAGGTTTTCATGAATCATTGTTTGCTGGACATGCTGGGGAAATCTAAATTAAGGAAGACATCCTTTCACTTAGTTAAGGAAAACCACGGTTCATAAGTCTTTCAGAAACACACAATGGCAAACTGTACAATTTAGATAGTGAAAGCCAAGCCAGATTAGATTAAAAACTGGCTAGTTGTATTTTATAATTCTCCAGAAAAAGTTTTTTTTATGAGAATTGGAAGGGAAAAATATTAACTGCAGCGGAACTGATCAGGAATTTTTGACTGCATGGATTTTCATTGGAAAAGTTAAATGTTCAAAACCTAATGTTTTATAGAAATTCAAAAGTTTCAAAGGAATTAATTTTGGAAAGCTTCATGATGTCAAAAAAGGATTTTAGAGTTTGTTATAATTAGACGAAAACTGCAGAGATCAAGAGTCTGGCCAATGTCCCATTGCCTGAGGCACAGGATAACAGGCTTCCAATGTAAAACATGTATGACATGAAACATGAACACTGATTTGCTATATTCCAGGTGAATGTCTTAATGAAAGGGTACATATTTAATGTTGGGGGTTGGTTTTTTTCTTCCTGGAACAATGTTGTTTTTATTACAAGCCTAATTACACAGCTGGTGCTAAATAGTCTGATGGTGTGACATTCACCAGAAGTACAGGAGGCTGAAAAGCAGTTCCCAGCTCCAAGAAGGCCAGAACAGTAACTTTCTCTCCCCTGTTCCATAAAAAGACAGAGGGGTACTCCAATTAATCAAATAGTCATCATTATTAACAATTACTAATAGCATAAGTGAAATTGTCACTCTGACCAAGATGTCTCTAAATTTCCTTAATTTACTAGCTTATATCTTCTTACAATAAACTGGTCTTTCACCATTCCTGACACTTTGTATTTCTGAGAATTTTTTTTTTCTGCTGTGAAACTTTAAATTTAAGAAAGGTGAACACAGAAGTCTGAGGGAAAGATGTCTCCCAAAAACAAAACCAAGATGTGAAAGATGATGTCTTGAGAACTTATGTTTTACTTACATCTAGATCTGGAACCAAACTTTGTGGGAGCTCCTGGAGTAATGAATTATAAAGCCCTCAATAATGAATCTAAAGCCTTCAAACAAGGATGTTTTAGATTTGAATCAACATTATAGCTATCAGAAGTCTCGGAAATATTTGAAACGTTATAGACCATGAATAAAGTAAATATAATTTTGCATTTTAACAGTGTTCAAAGATATTGTTATTTCAGTTACATTTGAACTCCATAATCATAGTTTGAATCAGAAACAGGTATGAAAAAAACCAAACAAATCCCATCATTAAGTTTTGGTTACTCATTATAATTCTTTAGTAGATCATCCCTTAATTCTAACTCCAACTCAGTATTTTTCCCTGAATTCTGAAAATTCTGAAATATAAATTTCAGAAATGTATAAAATTCTGAAAAATTTGGAAATATTACTAGTGTTTTACTTAAAGTCCGGCAAAGATTGAACAAATTTTATTTTCATTGAATACATTGAGTTCATTCATGTCTACTACTAAGAATCAGAGAACATGCAAGTCCATATGGATGAGAAACAAAGGGGTAAGGCACTTGCAACTTCATTACTCAGCCTCAAAATATACAGTGCACTTCTAGATAATTTGCTTTGAACGTTCTTGATTGGCAAACAGGTTAAGTCTTAGACAGTCCTGTACACTAAATTTGTGTTGTTATATTCACATCTAATACACATCCATTCTAGGGTGTAAGAGAAAAAAAATATTTGCAGGGAAAATTCAATTCTTGATAGAGAGAGGAAAAATGAGGGTGTTGAGCAAGCCTTTTTTAGTGCTCAAGTCAAAGCAAGTTAAATACATGCTGAAAATAATAACTCTATTCTAGGTTTGACTGTGATAGTCAATTAGCCAGTTGGAGAGAAAAGGGCAGTTGCTATAGGAGTGGAATATTAGCAGAAAGAAAGTGATAAAGGCTGTCAGCTCTGTGAGTTACAGATGGTGATATGAAAGTTAGCTCCTGCAGAACTGTAATCAGGGAACATAAAAATGTTTGTATATGCCATGAAAATAACATCTCTTTTTCACTCCATGCTTTTTAGAGACAGCACAAAAACTAAAGCCAAAGCCATATTTTGCAGATGTTTTAAGAGGTTGAAGAAAGAATAATTACTTTGAAGGGGTTTTCTTCCATAGTACTTTACTGACTGTCTTTGTGAGTTCATTTGGATGCATAGCTCTAGTTTCACAGATGATGTTGGATGTATTAGCTGAAGAATGTTGCATTCTGGCATGCACAGGTTTAAATTTACTGGAATTAAATAGTTCTTTCAGTGCCTGGAGACAGATAATGGTAGGATTTACTTATACAGAAACTAAGAAATGGTCCTGAGATATCATAAGACTTTCATCATACAGATTGAGCCCTTTGCTAGGAAATCATGATTTTCCAAATTCTTTTAGGCATTATTATTAGCACTGGATTTCTCTGTGGAAACACTCAACAGCCAAAGCACAGATGCTTGTTCTCAATTCCACTAAAGCTGGTTCACAGCACTGAATTAAGTTTCAAATTGGACCTAGATATAATCACTAAAATTAAAAGTTGAATACATAAGTAAGGGGTAGAACATAACTTAATAACAAATAAAGACCACAGAAACCAAGATGATGCAATAAAATGTCTGCTCTTGATGTTGCAGAACCAAGGACTGCAGTTCTTTCCATACTGGTTTATATCATCCACCTCATGGGAAATCAGGTGCTTCTGACAACTGAAGATCATTAACACTTAGAAAACAAACGTGGGTTTCTGGAGATGCTTGTTAGCAAAATATTAGGACTCTTACTTTATGGGAATAGATTTTGATCTGACTTCAGACAGGGAGGCATTTCAATGTGTCTTTTTAGCTCAAAAGAGACAAATGCTTAATTTATATAAGATTATAAAGAAATCAGGATAACAAAGAAAAGAGACACGAATGATATTAATTCCATCCAAGTTTGGTTATCTGTAGTGGTAGATGTCTAATAACCTCCTCAAGCTCCTTTTATCATAAACGAAGAGGAAATAGGTAATTTTAGTACTCTAAACAATTAGCTGAGATGTCAATGCTTACAGTGTAAATGTTTACATTTATTTAGGTGAATTCTACTCTGAATTGCTTCGACATATAACATTTAAGTGATGATGTCATGCCCCTACATCTGAGTTGATTTCTTCAAATCAACTTCAAATTGGCTTCAAAATCAGCAATGTACTTTAACAGTGTCCTAATTTTAAGCATATAAATAGTTCTATTGAAGTCAGTGGGTTATGCACATAGCAAAGGTACATTCCAATGCTTTGTCAATGTGAATAATGTGCCACATATGTTTTTCTTGCAATAACTCTTCTACATCACTTTACCTTCAGGCAGTGATTTCTCTGTACAGTGGAATGAATGTTTTCAGAAAGCTCACTTAAATTTTTAAGGTTTTGGCTTTTTTAAAGCAGATTCTGGTAAATTACTGAGGACTATATTCTTTCCTATGCTTCATAATAGCATTAAAATCCAATGAAATATAATTCAATTATTGACTACTGCATTAATTAAACACTAATGCTGTTTCCACCTCTTAGGGTTCAAAATATAATCAGAGACATGCTAATTTTTTTCCCGTATTTCATGTAAAAAAAGATGAGACCAAACAGTAATATGTCACCAAAGCCGTAAAGGTATTTTTAATTATGTAACAGACACCTCAAAAAATTCAACAGTCGTCTATGTCATTTCTAATCCCTAAATGCATAGATGGCCCTAAGAAGTTCTGAGTTATCTAAATTTTTCAACTGTTTGGTAACTTCATATACAGTTCATAGAATTTTGTTGAATGAGTGTAGTTTAAACTGTAAATGCTTTACCTGGATCAGACTCTCATTTCAGCTGTGAAAGGAGGGCTTGGTTATAGCAGACTGCAGCCTGAAGTTGGAAATTGTGAAGAAGGGAATCTTGCCACTGAGGTGTTTGATGCATTGTTTTCATCTCAGTGGGCACCTGACCAGAATATGGAATTCTGGGCTCAGCAGCAGCCCTGGCCCCTTGGACCACGATGGGG
The DNA here is from genome assembly GCA_013400275.1 of Rhadina sibilatrix. NCBI lineage: Eukaryota > Metazoa > Chordata > Aves > Passeriformes > Phylloscopidae > Rhadina > Rhadina sibilatrix. The sequence goes on along the minus strand of VWYO01026376.1, from coordinate 721,963 downwards.
GAACACTGCCAAGCACAGGGCATCCCATTCCCACTGCTGCAAGGGAGATGCAAATTGTTCAGCTGGGTGAAAATTAAACATGTGCCTTAGGTTTCTGATGAGCTCCCTACACAGCCTGTGGTGGGCTAAAATCCTGGCCTCTTCTCCACCAGGTAAAGAACAATGTTTTGCTTGTAGTTAACTTCCATATCAGTCAGCTACTCAGTGTATTGAGATCTTCCCAAACAGGCCTCCCTGTAAACTATTTTTATACCAAGATATCCTGTAGCAGTCCTTATAAAAATAAATGAACTAGTGACATTAAGCTGAAAGGTAAGCAAAGGTGTTGAGTGTTAAACATATTAAGAGCAGGGGAAAAATCTGTTAATCGTTTTATTAATGTTTTCTTTTCTGCTGAAATCCTTGAAAATGCTTGTAATTCTTTGCAGCTGACAGGCTGCTGATTTTGCAGAAAGAAGAGGTTTTTGAGTCCCTTAACTCCAAGTCACAGTTGTTCCTTGTTTTGACTGTTCGAGAATTAGTTCAATAACCTCCCAAATAGTAAGTGCCTGTGTTCTTAGAGTTTAAGTATAAGAAGGTCTGCATCTGAGAATAATTATAGTTAAGCAAACACTACATTGAAACACAAGCTTAATGAGTTGCACTGAAGCAGTGTAAGGGACTGTCAAAGTCATTTTGCTGCTGTATGGATTTTTACAATGCTGTTACTTCACTTATTTGAAGGATTCCCCTCTTTCACACACACTAAGTGACATTCAAGCATTCCCAGGCTCTTGGGAAGTGGCAGCAGAGATGAGGCTCTGAGTCTGTGATCTATTCTGTCTTTTTGCTCTGCCCGTGGTAAAATCCATGAGGCCCAGTCCCTCTATGCACTCTGTCTAGCACTGGTAATCGCCTGAGGATTGTTACTGCAGCTGACAACTTTTCAAAACTCTGATGGGCAGACTTCTGCTAGTCTTCAGCTGTGTCAGAAAGGTTTAGATTGGAAATTAGGAAAAATTTCTTCACAAAAAGTGTTTTCAAGCATTGAAACTGGCTGCCCAAGGAAGTGGTTGAGTCACCATCCTTGGAGGTATTTAAAAGACCTCTAAATCCGGCACTTATGGATATGGTTTAGTGGTGGACCTGGCAGTGATGGGACTTAATGATTTTAGAGGTCTGTTCCAACCTAAATGATTTTATAATTCTATGATTCTATGACTTTTAACCTTTCCTCTGGTGCATATCTCCAAGCAGACTGGATATTCCCCACTTTGAGAGGATATACCCCACAAGCCCAAGTCAACCAAGACATCTCCTGCAGGATGTGCTGCAGACCAGCAGCTTTCTCAGCTAAGCCAACCAGTTCCTGTGCTCTTGCTCACTGCTCAGAGCATGTGGGTCACCAGGCTGACCACAAATGGAAACAGGGAAACAATCACTCCGAAGCAAGGAACAGAAAGTTTTCCAGGGACACTATTCCTACCAAATCCTTGAGGCTTTTTTGGCTTTCCTAAGCAGTGTGCTGAATCACCTGATGGTCCTTGGCTTGTCAGCTGCCCCAGGTCTGAGTAGCAGTTGTCTCCGTGTGACCTGCAGGTAACAAAAGCCATTTGTTATTTTGCATGGTCATACTGGTCTCCATCACTGAGCTTTTTCCCTCTTCTCTGGAGCTTGTATTGTCCTCTTTCCCTTCATCTTCCAAGGCAGTGAAAGTGTAGTGGCAGCTCAAAAGTGAATAAGGGAGTGTATCTTTCCCTTCCCACCAAGAGCTATTGCTTGGTGGACCTGGCAGTGCAAGGTTAATGGTTAGATACAATGATCTCAGAATAGTTTTCCAGCCTTAATGATAAAACGATTCTATAGGAACAAGAAACAGCATCTAAATTCTCACAATAAAAATTATTTTGATAAATTTATGTTATCATTTTAGTACTTTTGGTCTTGTTTTGCTTTTCTTCACTTTTATATCATACTAAATACATATCCAAATTTTGCCATGTGTATTTTTGCTGAAGTGCTAGGCAGATTGAGGTTCCTTTACAAAAAAGATCTGTGACATTTCTCATTGTCTAATGTTTAATGCTGACAGAACCACTCTGGCAGCCNTCGTTCTTTTTCAAACAGCCTCCTGTCTTTTTCTTTTTTTTTTTTTTTTCTTTTTTGTGGACCAACTCCTTCCAGAGACATTGAGAGAACAGACTCCAGGGTTTCAGGTTACAAAAATCTGGAGTAGCTGTATAGCACAAAGAGCATTCGTACACTTCCTATGTTGTATGAAAAGCAGAGGCTCTTAACATACTATACTTGAATGAAAAAAGTTAGATTGGTCTCATCCTTCCTGATCATAAAATAAGCAAGCAACAACAACAACAAAAAAAAATCAAAATGAAAAACTGCTGTCAAATCGTGCTTATTGTGCAGTGTGAGCATGTTTTTCTTGTTTATCCGAGGACAATGTTAAACTTGGATAATGAACTGTGTTAAAACTTTTTAAAGGCAAGATAACAATATAAGGTCAAGTAGTCAAAAAAAAAGGAGGAAATTTGTTTTATTTTCTCCTCTAATTTCTATGAACCATGTACAGAAGTTAACCTTTCAAATGTGCTATGGTCTATTGTGCATTTTTCTTGGCTCTGTCTTCATTCTTGAAATCTGAACATTATGTTATTCTGTGAATCAGCTGTAAGTAGGCCCCATTATCAGAGATCATGGTCTGAACTTGATGAAATAAATGATTAAATGAATTATGAGATTGAAACAGATTTGCACCTTCTTTCTTTCAGCTGCTTTTAAACTTTTCTAATGTAAATTCTTTTTATTTTGTCTGAATCAAACATCATTAAGTTTTATGCTGTCTCAGATAAAATATATACCTTATACCAGAAAAGAAGTGTTTCAAAACAAATCTTTCTTTTGCTACTTAAAATATAATTATCTGGTCAGTCTTAAATAGCACATTCACTACAATTTCTTCTACACTCCCAAACTTCAGAGAAATTAATGGGGTAATTCAGGTCAATGCCTTTAAATTAAATCTGAGGGCAACAGGATCAGAGAAGAAGTAAACAGGAATAAAGTACAAAGCAGACAGTTACAGCAACATATAGGAATTGTGTAGGATTTGCCAGAAATACCAATCTCATGTGGAGACAGGAAGAATTACTGCAGGGTACATATCCTCACATGGAGAGGAATGGAATAGAGAGTTCTTATTTCCAGCAAAGAGTAGAAGGCTGAATACTGGGGAAAAAAAAATCTATTTTAAGCCAGGATTGAACAAAGACATGATCAAAGCTGCCAGCAGCCCTGAGATAGTGACTGCACAGTTTTAGGATCATGCCATTATACCACTCCTACACCTGTTTTAACCCAAACTTCCTTGTTATTCCCACGCAATCTCCCCATGCCATGTGGAATTCATGTTTGTTTTCATGGCTAATGGGCATGGGTAAAAGCCAAAATCTGCTTCAGTTTATGTTGGCATCTCTCCACTTTGCAATGAGAATGCAAAATCACTAATAATCTTCTTATGACCTTTCTGTACTTCATTGGGCTTCCACAGCTGAGACCTTTTGCAAGTGGTATTATGGACTGAGAAGGATTTAGAAATTTTTGTTTCCTGGTTGCAGGACAAAGGAGTGAAGATGGATTTTCCCTGTGGAAAAAATCATGCACTGGATGGTTAACCTTGAAACAAAACCCAAACAAAAGTGTGGATGTTGGTGGTATAAAAGACGTGAGCTGGGAGATGAGCCCAGCTTAGAAAGAATCATTCCTTTGCAGAACAGACAGACTGGGCTCAGTTTCTGCTTAGTTAATAGAGACGTGGCATTAGTGACATTGAAAAACCAAACACTGCCAAAATCAATGTAAAAAGCTTTTAACATGCGGTTAAAACATTCTTAATTTCAGCAAGTGTTACCTCACTGGTTGCAGGCTATTTTAGGGCTGCACATTGCCTGTCTGTATTTAGTTATATAAAGTTCAGAATGAGATATGCAACGTATGATCTAGTCCTTCTAAAACTTAAGCAGTGTGTAATGATGGCTGGAAACAACAGTCAGTCAGTCCAGAGAGGGTTATGCCTTTTTTATAACTCTTGCAAAACCTTTGAGAGTGCTTTGTTTCTCAAATATGGACTGAATTTTAAATTTAGAAAACAATCCCTGTTGTGTTAATGGTTTTTGATGTGTTTCCAGTGAATCCAGGCAGCTTTGAGTAAAGCTTCTGAGGGGAAATGTTGGCTATCCTATTAAATCTGAAGAAACATGTGAAACAGATGGAAGAATCAGAAAAAGATATGCAGCCTCTTGAAATGGAAGGGGATAGAAGTGTCTCTCTAGTATCAACAATGGGATGGTTGTGAACTGTATCTAAACGTAAGGAACAACCACATCTATTTTGGATAGTGGGCTTTAAATAACCCAGATATGAGGGCTGCATGTGGCATCTTAGTGAGTTAGTTCTTTGCCTGCCTTCTGTTTACAGAGATTTCTTATAACTTCACCAGCAGTTGGATGTAGACTTATATATAAGCCTCAGTCGTATATTCTTACTAAGACACAGAACACAAACATTTTGACAGATGGTTCCTGCAAGATTTGGGATGAGGAGATTCCAATAAGGTTGATCTTTCCCTAGTCTTCAGTCCTTTCCAGGCTGAATATATTTGGTATATTTTCCCTAATACTGTTTCAATCTAAGTATCTTTTCATCTGTCTTCAGCTGGTTCTGACTCTATCCAGTGGGGTACCTTGTTTTTATAGCAGTGTAGTCCAAACTGGACTCCAGCTGAGGCCTTATGTGTGCAGGATAAAGAGTAAGTACCTCTTCTGTGTTACTCCACAGTCTGTTGCTTCTTAATAGCATCACATTTTTCACCTGGACTTAGTTTGTGATCCACTCTAACCTCCCTGCCTCAACCTTTTCTTTTTTCTAGCATGCTGCCTAGCTAGTTATTCCTGATTTTCTCTTTGTATGTTCAATTTCCTCTCTCAACTGTTGCTTTTTTTTTTTTTTAATTTCCGTTTCATCGTGTTGCTTTTGGATCATTTCTCCAATTTGTCAGGATCAGCTTGAGCAGCAGCTACAGCCTCCAATGTGCTTTCAAGCTCTGTATGACTTACAAATGGCACGAGTCTCTGTACTGTCATTCATGTATTCAATGAAAGTTAGGAATAGAAGAAGGTGCTGCAGAAATGTGTTGCCAATTTGTGAGAGAAACGTTGACAACTTCTCTTTGAGTATTTTTTTTTTTTCAATCACTTGTGCATTTATCATAGAGTCATTTGTTCAAGATAGTATTTCCTCCTTTGGCTGAGGAGAATATCATGCAACACCATGTCAAAAAAACTTACCAGACCCAACTGGAAGAGGTTACTGCTTTCAGGATATCCAGCAGACCCTTCCAAAAGGAAAGCAGATAAAATTGTGTTTTATACCTTGTATTTGCTCTCTATTTTGTTTCTCTTTTTTTCTCATTTCTCATGAGGTCATCTGCCTGATTCTCTTCCTCTTATCAAAGTTCAGTGGGCTCACTGTACTGCGAATGCTCTCATGGACTTCAGGGAGATGGTACCTTGGCATGTTTTGCAAGAGCCTTGAGCAAACTGTAATGTAAAAGAACGATGAGTAAGTAACTTCTTACTTGCAATTGCCCAGAGAGGTGTGGCTGTGAGAGGATTTAAAGGGAAAGTAGACTAAGAAACAAAACCACTATGTAAAACAAACATTTCCTGATATTTAGGAATATTTGGTTTTGATTTTTGCACTATTGTATGACGTTGATATTTCATCTGGTATATTGTATTTACTACTGATTTAACTGTCTCCTAAAAGTTGTCTCACTCCTATGTCATTCTCCCTGTCCAAGAGCAAAGGGGAAGGTGCATTCAGTGAGAGGAAGTATCAAATGTGCATCTGATGGAGAAGACATGCCTTCTGTAGAATGTGAGGTGATTCTGTGGAAACTGCTGCCACAGTTCACAGTGACCAAGGTTGCTGTGGGCTATCTGACTCACAGATGAGTAATAAGGAGACAAACTTAATATGAATGGTGATAAATAGCAGCTTTGAAAAAAACTATTTAATTTAATGTCCCAAGATTTGGGAAAAAATTATTAGCTTAAGAATTTAAGAAAGAGCAGGCTACTGCTGGCTAGAGAGCTCTCCAAATGTGACCTCTGTTTAGATGACCTTTTCTTCAGATCTGGTATAACAATTCTACTTCAAAGTTCCCCCCATTAAGCACCATGATGAAAATTATTGACAAACCCATAAATGGCTTATTTTACCTCCAGTGTAAAAACAACAACAAAAAAATAATAGCATAGAACCAAACTGGTTTTCATGCCTTAGGATATTTTATTTTTATTTCCTTGCAAGTAGGAGTGGTATCTCCTGGCCCTGCTGACTGGCTGTGTATGCTGGGCAGCCCCAGCACCTCTGCCTGTCCAGGTAAGGCTCCTGGAGCAGCTGCATATGGCTTCTGAAGACAAATCCTTCTCTGCCTTTTCTTAGGGAGAAATTGTCAAACTTTTCAAAAATGACTGGCTATTCATCAGGTAAGCTGGAGATAATATGGGATGATTAGATTCCCTCATCCCTAGAAATATGCAAGAAGAAAAAGAGTTCAACAAATCAAAACATGCGACTTTTCTGAGGTTTCAGTGTTATAACTCAAAGTCATGGCTTGGTCTTTATTCACAAAGGAATTTTTAACATTTCCAAGGAGGTTATCAATGTTTCAGATGTTGTGGAAAGGAATAGGCTAAAGTACCTGAAAGAATGTTATCTCACATTTTGACCAGATGCATTTTAAAACAAATTCTAAAAAATACTTCTGCATATTTATTCTCTGAGAACAAACTTTATTTTCTGCATGGCAATAACAGAAATGAACTCAAGGGAAATTACTCACATATGTCAAGAACGTAATGTGCCCCTTCACTTTCAAAGGGTTGGCATCAGTGTAAATTATTGCTTACAGGTGCTAAGTAACCTCTTTGATGGTTTTTTTTATTGGCTGACTCAGATTTCTTAGGAAGATAAAAAGCTACTGTAAAAGAGTACTTATTTAATTAAAAAGAACTAAGGATTTTCATAGCAAAGGAATGGGTGCAGATGGGTGATTTTTTTTTTTTTTTTGTTAAATGCACTTGGGCCAAGACTGAATATTTTTACCAAGTATTCTCTCTGCTTTTCATTTTCAATTTCAAATAGAAATTTGCTCTTTCTATCATGTGCTTGAATGCAACTTTTGTTTGAATGAAGACTATGACACAGATTTATTTTTGTCATTCACTTAACACAAATAGTGATATTTAGAAATTGTGTAGGCATTTGTATGTGATTTTAAATCCTTCATGTAACACAGTCCTTGAGATGTACTGATTTGAGTTGTATCCTAGATCCTATTTCTTGCTTTCTGCAAGTTCAGCGGAGGTGAAACTTTAGTCAAATGTAGTACATATGAACAAATTCCAAGAAGATTCTTCCTTTTGTATTCTCAAAGTGATCATCAAAAAGGCCCAATTTAAATAACTTTTCCTCCAAATTCAAAATTTAACACATTTGAAAGTGCAAAAGGCAAAAGCTAAATCCATCTTGTTTTAAATATCAGTAATATCCCATCAAATTAATTTCTTTCCTTTGTAGTGAAGACAGATAAGAAAATCACTTCATGAATTTCATACCTCCAAAACAGATTTGCAACAAAGCCTGTGATTCTTTCCAAGACTTTTTTTTTTTTTAATGGAAAACTGCAATAAATTTATGTTTTCTCTCTCCCCTCTCTAAGACAATATTCTCCTTCTCCCCTAAATAAAGAACACAGAAAGTCCTGCTGCTGGTTTGCATTATAATAAAGCACCCAGACACATAATTTTATCAACTGTTAGTATGCCTTTAACAAATCACAATTAAATATTAACAGCCTGTGCAGCAGCATGGAGGGCTCTGCAATCCTTTGAAGGTATATTTGCCAATTAAACAAAGTCTGACATTAGAGTAAAGGTGGCAAGGATCCAAACCAGAGAAATGAGAGTCAACCACTTCAGTGGCATTCATTAGCTAAACAGACATTCTTTGTGTGGCCTGTTTCTTTGCTACTGCCAAATCCACACCCTGTTCAGGAACTTACCCAGCCTCAGATAAGCTTATTATGGAAATAACACTTTGTCACCCCTTACAACTTGCTTCTTGTTAAATTATCTTTTATCTTCTTTGTAGTATTTGTCACCTCTCCTTGGGTGCCCCTTGTGTGGCCAAATGGTATTGTGATTGATTTAGAATAATCAGGTTCTAAAGGTTAACTTGAATTAAAAGGACAATATTTAAAAGATTCCCTCTTCAGTATCATCACACAGAAATGGTTATAGAGACACATTTGTGCACATACATCGTGTTAGGTTTTTGGGCAATGTGTGAAAGCTTAGGTGCTAGTTTGTGTCATCCCATAGTAGGTGCTGATGCAGGAGAGCACAGATTTTCCTGAAAAGGAAGATTTGGATGGGAATTCTCTAGCCTCTACATGGCCTTCCCAGATTTTTGTTTCTACTGCAAACCCTGTGTTGAAACAGCAGAGGAACAGCACTAAACATAGTATTGCCTCTGCATACTGAGAGCATGAGAAGGAAAGAAGGAGCCTTTCCACTGCTCTTTTCTCTGCTGGCTGAGATAAAAGCCAGAAAATCCTGGTGTTGGATGCCAAGCACCCTGGAAAAATAGGCTGTGGCAACCTTAAGTGTGCATCACCCAAGGAGCCTGCAGAAACCTGTGTCCCTTTTTCTTCATTCTGCAGCTTCAGAGTTACCTCACTAAAGGTAAGTTAGTCTTCAGAGGCTTGGTCTAGCTTACATCTGTGCCTGGAAGAATATCCACACAAAGAAAGTGATTTTTGCTTTTGTGCCTCAAAGAGACAAAAATGTAGTAAGAGTGGAATTCAGTCTGCTCAGAAACAATTAAAAGTTGTAAAGGTAAAACTAAATATTACCATCCCTCCCAAGTCAGGGAAATCCTTGAGTATGGTTCTAGGATGGAGAAAGAAAGGAATAAAACTCAACTTCTTGTTCCCAGCAGGAGGTGCAGAAGCAGACAGCACAAAGACTACCTCCTCAAACCCTGTGATTGATTTAGATTGATTTCACCTCCTCAAGTGGCCCTACTTCTGTGGCCATAGGGAGTTTTGCACAAACTCTGAGCCCAGTCTTAGCACAGACACTGAGAGACACATCCTGTGGATGTCACTGGTAGACAAAACACCACACTGGGATGGTTTTTATGTGTTCCTATGCACGTCTTGCCTATGCATACACCTGCCAGTTGCTGACATCTACATTTCAACACAGAGTTGCCCAACCTTGTGGTGCTATGCAGGCATCTTTGGTGACATTCTCAGCTCAGCAGTTAAATACTTTTTTCCTCTTTCTGTGCTGAAACACTGCATTTCATTTCACTCATCCTCCCTCACAAATTAAGGGAAACAAGATATCCATCACAAACTACAAAAGACTGGAGAGCCAAGTGAGGAGAAAAGTAATTTCTTGGGCAAATGCTTAAACAGCTATCATATTTTGAATGGCTCTTTGTATTTGTCATATTAAAGTTGATGCCCCCATCTGTGCTATTTTGATATGTATCTGTTGATTTCTAGGATTTATGACAGAAGCTTTTTTGGCATGGAAACTTTTTTCTATATTCTATATTTTTTATCTATATGCATCATTGTAGTCACTCAAATTGTATTTTCCATATACAAATAGAAATGTAATGTTCACCAAATCAAGGAAGAATAAGAATATCTCAGGGTTGGTCCACTTAAGCTGCATAGGCAACACTGAAATATGTCTCATTCAACAATATTACTGCTCATACCTCACATTATTACTTCAGTTTCACTGTTTTAAAAAAAGACTCTGTTTAGTGTTCCATATACTGTAAAAATCCTCAACCCAAATCACAGGAGTATTCTCCTGCCTGAGACAGATATGAGAGAAAGGGTATTAAAAAATAGGCTTTCTGTTTGAACATCAGGATGAAAACATCTTTTTTCCTTGCTCCAGTAAAGCACACTTCCTCTGAAGTTCCCAACCTAGTGCCTCAGCAGGTGTCTATCTGCCTCAAAGTTGCTGGAGCTGTGCAGATTTGCAATAGTGAGGGGTTTTTCTTCTAATCTGCTGATTTTGACATCACCCTTACTGCTGATTTAATGAGCCCAGTGTCATAAATAGGATTACAGACCCCAGAGGTCTAATTCTCAGCTCCTTAATACACTGAAGAGTAACAGTAACTATGGTAAATAATTGCCTCAAATCAAAATTACAGCTTTAAATTTGAATGCCGGAAATGTTTGTTCAGTGATCGGTTCTGTGGAAATCACTTGTCTTTATCAAGCTCCCAAAGGAAAAAGATGGTACCCAAGGAGCAAATGTCAACATCACAAATACTGCCTTTGTGAGCAGTGTACAGAAGGCAATGCCAAGGTCAGCTGGAATCAGCTGAGACCACTGCTTCTGAGGCAGGAATGTGGCCAAACTCTGACTGCTCCCTTCCACCACTATTTTTTTTACCTTTTACTTGGATAAAATCAGGATCTAATTCTCAACATACAGATGTACCATGCAGTTCCCACATAGTGTGATGGAAATTCAATAGATGCTTCAGGAAGCTAATCATTAGCTGGAGACTTAGAGCTTGTTCTGTGCTTGCTTTATGACTCCAGTTTTCAGATACAGCCTGACTACCAGGATATCCACATAGGATATTTGGTCTCCTGGGTAATTATAACAAATATTCTGTTTTTATGTTACTATTCTACATGTTTAAATTGATTTTGTAAAGGAGGGTATTTTATGGAAGTAGAGATATAGTGAGGCCTTTTGCAAATAACCCAAGGATGTTAGTAGATGAGCAAAGCTCATGAGATGAGCAAAGCAGGAGGCTCAGGCCTCCTGTCTCTTTTCTGGTATCCTCAATCACATTGTCTTTTACAATCATCAACCAGTTTTCAGCTGTTGTAATTTGGGCTGACATTAGTGAATGCAATCTGATTTAGGATACATAGATGCAAATTCTTCAGGGTGTTTTCTAGTATTCATGAGCAATTCTAAGTAAATGAATTTCTAGATGTGATTAGCTCTGCATATCCCAAGATACTGATGAGTATATGTAAAAGAGATGCAGCTATATATTTCAGCGCACACAAATGTGCAGGCATAGGCACATAAAAACATTTCCTCTCTCACACACAGATATGCATGCTGATATACCACTGGTGGCAAATAAAAATAAATACACCATAGGGAGACTTTTTAGATGAGCACGTATTGTGCTTGCCTTAAGGACTTGATTAATTTGATTATAATTTGTGCAGCACTACAGAACTATTTTCTAAATGAGATTAAATACCATAAAGATGCATATATAGAGTCTATATAAGACCAGTTTCGTATGGAGAACTGCAGAGTTAAACCAACGACGGCAGGAAGTATTCCAGCAGGAGAGGGAAAGAGTGCATGTTTAAGCAATAGACTTGAAAATTCAGGCAGTGAAGGAAAGAGCAAATTGAAAGCTGCTTAGATTTGCTGTAGCTGTAATGTGTGTTCTGCTTATTTACATAAGATCTATGTGATTATCTTCTCTGCTGTTCAGTAAGAATAGTCCCTACTGTAGTATCTGCTGTAACACATGGTACTTTTGTTATCTCGGATTTGCAGCCTACTTACCAAAGAAACACACTAACCAATATGTAATGTGAACTTTTGACTGTTCACAATGTTTGGAGACGAAGAATTTATTACACCACCAGCAGATACAAAGGGCCAAGTCTGTGTTCCCCAGTGGGCAGGCTGCTCTGGTTTTATTTTAGGCTTAGCAAAATTTCTGTTTGTTCTCTTTTGTTGCTGCCTGTTTATTTGAAAACAAAGGCTCTCCATTCTGGACTTTATTTTAATACAGTTCTGAGACCAAATATGGCACTGTATTGGTTGAGAAATCAAGACCTTTTTGTGAAAATGACAGACAGACTCTCTTCTAGACTCTGATGCCTGGAATGACTACCTAGAACAGAGACTAGGTAGAGAATAAAGTAGGTTTTTATTAAAGGCCTTTAATAGATTCACCTTGGGCAGTGCAGGAGCCTCACAGAGGCTACACCCAAGATGGATGATGGTCACAAGCTTTTCAGACAGATATAAGTTTGATGTATTTGCGTTTCAGAGATTAGTTGTCCATTTACTTCAGGTAATGAAGTCATATTCCCCCAGTTTGTTACCCCCAATTCACTTCTGTTTATACTTTTTGGGGTCTAAGGCTGTGATGGTGACCTTGGTTCTTAGGCCTGGAAGGATTGTTTTGTCTGACCAAACTGTGAAGAGAGCTTATTAGCACTCTATATGGAGTTCAGAGTTACACACTAATGCAGTAAAGTATCTGAAAAATATAAAAGCTAAAACTTAAGGCATCAGCTTTAGTGTTTGTCAAATGTTCTTCAATCACCCTGAATACCTTAATTTCTTAGATGTTCTCCAGATGTCATCCTTGTAGTCTGCACTCATTCAGTTACCACCAACTTTTACCCATGGAAAGGGGAATGAGTGTGTGAAGATCAAGGTATGATGAAAATAACATGGACATTTTTCCTCTGAGACCAGCAGCATCATATTCTTCAAATAAGCATCCAGTTATAACTTCCTACAGAGAAAGTAGTGATCTGGCTATCCAATAATTTGTGCTTTGTTTACTGGAAAGAGCTTATTATTATTTTTTTTTTTTAAGTTTTACCTAGCTATCATTTGAAATGTAAAGAAATTGTGGTTCAGATGCCAAAGGACTCTAACACATCCTGTAGTGACAGAAGACTCTGAAGCTCTTTTAGTTTTCTTCCTGGCAAAACAATATTCATGGATATTTTAAAACAAATAAACAAAAAAAATGTTTTTGTTAAGTTAGACTTTCATGCTACAGCAGATGAAGGAATTCTGAATTCTCCAGTGACAGAAAATTATTAACAGGTTATCCTTTTTTCCGTTGTGAGCAAGAGCTCTTGCTACTGTCACTCAGACTGTTCTATGTGGGAGAACATTTCACACTTCCATGATTTCTTCTCATTTCTTTTCCTGTCCAGAATGACAGGACCACTCTACTGAAATGTTACTGAGTCATTAGAAATTAGTCAGTACATTGTTTGAGTATGAAGTTGGGAAAAATAGAACAGGATATTGTTTAATAGTTAGGTGCAGAAGTATTTTATCAATTGTCCAAGGAAAAGGAAAGACTTCACTAGGAAGGATAATGTTTATCACATATTTAACAACACAGTGGTGGGATAACTCTTGGAAATGTGCAAGCACTGCAAAACTGCACAAGTATAAGTGCTGAAAAGCTGCATTTGGGAGCTCTCAGCTCTCAGATATGTGGTTATTAGTAACTCAAAATGAGGAACTTATAACACCTTAGAGTAAATTTTTGCTGTTTAACTATCCTGTACCAGGGCTGGTCCTCAGCCCATGTGTCTGGTCACAAATGTATTATTAAACTGCCCTTCCTCCTAGTGACCAGCTTTATGCTCTCTGTTGGGGATTAAACATGCACAGCAAACTCAATAGGAAAATTAGCCTTAATTGCTCCATCGGCTAAGAAATTAAGAAAAAGCTGATATTCCTTCAATCCTGTCCATGTCTGAACAGATAACTATTCCTATCTTGATTCAAACATAGACTCAGACTCCACTGCCAGTAGTGTCTTTATAACCAGTTTCCTTCTAGAACCCAAACACCTGGGTGTCCCGTGAGCTGCTGGTGGGAGTAATGCCACCAGTAATGTGACCTGGCCACAAGCCTGTAGCTTTTGTTCTCAGCTAATGAAAGTGTTCTTGGCAAATGATTCTGGTTTAGGTCACCTTGCACTGGTCCAAAAATTCAAATTCAAGTGGCACAATATGAATGCCCCCAGCCATTGCTTTTAATTATGGCCCTGCTTCCAAAAAACAATCATAAAAGGCCTAAAGTCCTGTTCTGCTATTCCTGGCTGGAGTGTCCTTTTGGCCAGCCAGCTTTGAACACTTCAATTTCTTCAGAAAAAATGTATCAAGCTTCTCAATGAGTGCACTCTACAGCATTGTTAGTTTGCTTTAAATAAACAGTAGTAGTAGTAGTAGTGGTGGTGGTAGTAGTAGTAGTAGTAGTAGTAGAAGAGTTTTTAGTGGTGGTAATTCCAGAAGAAAGTGGAGGTTATTCCAGCAGAAAGGGCAGTTTGGCAAACTATGTTTTGTTACTGCTTCTCTGACTGAACTTATTCTAACTAGCATGAGCAAAGGCAGCTCTGGATTGGCAGTGAGAAGAGTGAGAAGAGTAATTTTTTCTTCAAAACTTTCTTTCTGACCCACAGTGTAAAAAATACTCTGTTCTGTTCTTTCTATGCCTCAGTTTACTTCAAATATAAAATAGAAGTGATAATTTCTGTTGCAAAATACTTACATCTGTGAATTGAAAGCATTACAGAAGAACTAATTACTGTTATGCTTAAACATTCCAGCATTGCGATTAAGTGATTTTTATGCCTTGATAATTATATTTCACTAGGGAAGAGTGGGCAACCATCCATCAAAGTCCCTGGCTGTGACTGAAATCTTAAGCTGACAGGAATTTTGTGGTGCAGTCATTGATAACCATGGTTTTGAATAGCTCTGAAACAAAGCTATGAAATATTCACAGTCTCTTCAGATTGACATTATTTATAGCACACCCCAGTATGAGGTAAATTTCAGTCACGTACAGCTTGTTTAAAAGCAAAGTCAATTTTTATCAGTCTCTTGAATGCTAGCAGATGAAAGGCTGTGTTCAAATCTTTAGGCCTTATGCAGTAGACAGGATTGCAAGGCTAATTGGTGCTGCTGGCATTTGGTGTCAGGGTTAATATGAAATAAAGCCGGTTTAGAAAATTATTATTTATTGTTTTGTACAGATGGATTTAATTTGTACTTGGAAGTTTCACAAAGCATCAGTAGTACCCAGAGGAAAGTAAAAGGAGTAGAATAAATAGGAGATGCAATAGGTACATAGTGTGGCTGTAGAAAAATTTCCGTTTCAGACAACTTCACTTTAAGGACAGCTTCTGAAGTCTGTATTTGGCATTCCTTCTTACTAAATCAATGTTGAGTAAGGGCTTCATGCTTTTGCTGAAAATTAGGCAAGAGCTGTTTGTTCCAGGCTTACATGGAACAGAGCCTCATTTTACAGCTTCCTCCTTTCATGTCCTTTCATGGGGATTTTATAAGAGCAAAGATATCAGTAAATGAGGAGTTGCAAAATGTTGCCCAAGAAGTACTCATATCTTGATCTGACCATAATGTGGCTAACTAAACCAGGTGCTCTGTCCCAGAAGCCCAACTTCCATTCATGCACTTGCACACTGCTGTCCCTTCCTGTAGCCTGACAACACCAGAGCTCTCAAAACATCCAGAGAACTCTTTTGTTGGCCTTGATTTTCTTGTAGCACAGTAACACCTGACAGTCTGTTCCATGGGCTGTAGAGTACGTTTTGGTTTTGGTTCCCCAGTGGACAGATCAGCCACTTGTGACAGCAGCAGCCAAACCAGGCTTTGCACACTGGTGTGAAGGACACCAGTAAAAAGACAACAAACACACTGTTCTTGTAAATCATTGCCACTGCAATGTGAAGTGAGGCTGACTTCAGTGTGACTACATTCACAGTGAAGAGTGCTGATACATATTCCATAACCTTTACAAAACCGTACCTTTCTGTGCAATAACTAATTAATGAGTCAGGCTTGGACTGTCATCGTAACAAGAAGCACTGTGTTGCTGAAAACCTGAGAGACCTCTTCTCCAGTGGTGTTGAAATTGCTGCATAAAGCATCCAAGTTCCCAAGATATTGAAGAGGGCAATCTGGATGCCTAAAAATAGGATTCACCATGTCTAGCATGAAACACAGAGTCTCAGCCAGCAAACAGAAAATGCCTGAGAGGAAAAAGTTCTGTTTATTCACCTCCTCTCCCCACCTTGCCCACTGGCAGTTCTGTGGTAGGTACTTACGTTAAACAACGATTCAGTGCCAAAAGCTATTTCCAGATTCCAGGTAACAGTTTCATACTTTTCCAAAGAAATGACTGGCTCACTTTCTTTCAAAACCCACAATCAGTTCATCCTACTCTTTCCAAACTAATCTACTGGTTTAAACATTTCCCTCCTCAGCCTGAAGCATTGTGAATTGCACCTTCTGCTCCCCTACACAGCAGGTGATGGCTGTGGGTTGTGTTTGCCCCTTCTCCTGCATATGAGCCACGCTGAATTGTGGGGCTGAAAGCTCACAGTGGGAGCTGCTTCTACAAGCCTGCAAATAGAGGACAAGATCTGAGCAGAGCTGAAAGCTCACAGCTCCATTCTTTATCAGGAATGTCCTATCCACAACCTTTAGCCTCACTTGTGCATTGAAGGCTCGTTTGGTTCTCATGGGCTATTAATATGGGCAGCATGTAACCCTTAAGCATTATCTTAGGTGAAATAAGATATTTTTGCTATCCTTTATGTGTGAACATTTGTCATTCTATACCACCAACTAACTTTAACAAGAGTTGAGGGATTCAGATTGAGAGAAAAATTATTCTTCCAATTAATGACATCAATGCAGCCCTTGGCACATTTTCAAAAAGCACTTTTCTGTGCTACATAGCAGCACTGCATGGGGAAATAAGAGCAATCTTTACTCCTCAAGTTCAACTGACTGCCCTCAATACTCTTTGGAAATGAGCTGGATAATCTATCTCAAGAAAGAGTGCATGAAATAATAGCTGCTACAGGCAGGGAAGTTATAAAAGTTATTTATTTCTCTCATAATAACCCTAGCTGATTAAGGGAAAAAAAAAGCCAGAAAAAACCCCAACCCTGTACAATAAATGGCTCACATTGTGTGTTACTTTAATTTCAATTCACATCTAGACACCCATATGCATTTACTGTTTTGCTGGGAGGGTTTAAATACCCTGAGCTAATTATAGGACAATATTTTGCAAGTTAGAAGGGTTAAATTGAAAGCGCATCTAATGAGATACTATTCCTGGCTATTAAACTGAAAGAAAAAGGGTCTATTTAATTATGAAGTATGTAAAAAAAGCATAATCATCTTATAATGTAACCGCTCTCATCTGGATTATTATTTTGGTGCACATTTATAAACATTACCTGGCACATTATTGAATTGTTTAACATTTATGTGAATGTAGTTATTCTACAGAGTAACAATATTGACACTGAGCTGGTTCCCTTTTAATTTCACCAAGAATATTCTATATCTAGTAGATGTATTTTTTCCTTTCTCAGAAATAGAAAATAACAAAATATAAAGGAGATGAGAAAGACAGGAGGAACTATTCATCTTGCCTGCCAATACCTCGGTACCTTTTCATGTGGCCATTTGGAATAGTATTTAATTTCACTTTAAAAACCTATGAAGTGTACTGTAGTTTGCAATTCTCAGCAAGCTAAAGCAACTGAAAAGCAAATTATGGATTTTTTTCTTTTTTCTAATTCAGTTACAAAACCATTTATAGTTCAAATTGTTCTTCCAGAATTACCTCTTAGTAAACTCATCCTTCTAACAAACTGAGATGTGAACGGTCCTAAAAACTTATTGTTGCCAGAGTTGCTTGGATGTCACTTACTGGAAAGCTTTTAGTCCTCTTTCTTCACAGCATCCACATTTCTGTTAATTCTTTGTCTTCCTTCAGCTGTCAAGAACTGCTGGGACTTGTCAAGTGGCACTGGCTGCACTCACTGCAAGGCTTCTGTGCATGGAAAGGTGAGCTGTGGCTCAGGTATGAGCCAGCTGAGATGAGACATGGGAGGGAAGAAGGTGAAGAGAGGTGATTTCTTTAATCTAGGTGACCACATGGTCAAAGGAGAAGCACAAATAACCTGAAAACTTTGGAGCACATCACTCAGCCACTGTGTAGGTGCTCTGGCAGATTGCTGGGGAATTCTTGCTGTGGCAGCTCTTAGCAGCTAAGCTGGAGATGTTTATGCCTATGGGTTTAAGGACTAGTTTGTGAACTTCATTGCATACCTAATAAAGGCCTTTCTTTAACTTCTTGAGCACACTGAACTTCTGTGAAATAAGCAGAGCTTTTGACTTGAGGGAAGCTGAACATAACTCCATATCTCCCAGGAGATCAAAGACAGAGTAGATATATATATATTATGGCTGTACTGAGGCTGGACTATATTTCACTTCAAGAGGATAAAGTATCTTAATTATCTGTCTCCTGGATTTAGAAACGGAGGTTTTACTAAACTAGATGTTATAAAAGGTCACAAGTAATTACCATCTGTGATTAGCTCTCTGTTAGCAGCTTCTTGTCATAGAATTTCCTTGAATTTATTACAAAAAGAGAATGGAAATACAAAAAGTGATTGTTCATAGTTATCTCATTGGCCTATAATTGGAACCAGTAGTCTCACCAGATAGAACTTGAAGCCACTATTCCTCTCATTGGAGTGGAAGAGGTATAAGGGCCATAACTTCTTATACATAATTGCTCAAATACATGCTGGGAGGAATTATAAACATTTGGACTGTTATTTGTGACATTCTCTGAAAGCCAAGGATTTGAAAAAGAACTGATGTCTTCTGTCCTTCTGTCGTCCACCCTCCCCTAAAGCATACAGGTCTAAGTCTTTCCATCACTGTTTTCCAGTTGACTTTCATTGAATTCTTCTCTTATTAAGTGTCTAATTACCATTTTAGAAGCTAATGGCATACAAGATGTTCCTCCTTCATGTTTGAGGCTCGTTGATGCTGTCCGCAATTGTCACTTGCAGGAGCTGACTACTCACTGGTCACTTGGAGGTGGATCATTTTTTGATCCTCTTGTCTGAACTTGCACATAAAGAAAGGACAACCTTTCCCCAAAGAACTGCCCTATGAACAGGAACACAAGGAAATGTTGCTCTAGAGGAGCAAGACTATGTGTTGGAGGCTGGAAGAAGAACTAGCTATCACTAGATTCAGTCCAGGATTTTCAGATCCCACTTTATGCAAGGAAAAATGCAGATGCCTATGATTTCCTGTTAGCTGCTTTTTTATGGAAGAACAATAAATAGAACAAGTTGCAACATGTTCCTCATCCTTTTAATTACAAGGCAAAGGAAAATACATGGTTAATATTTCCACTTGCAATCCTTTTACCTATTGTATTCCCCACCTGTTTAATTAAGATTTCTTACTTTTTTTTTTTTTTTTTTAATTTCTCCTAGTCATTTCCTGATGTCTGAACTGTCTCCCTTCTTCTTGCATCTTTTGCCTCTAACCTTGCCCACAGGTTTTCATCTTTTTGTGTGATCCCCATCTTGAAAACATTTGCATGTGGATTGTATTTTCTTTCTGAGCATAATGTTTATCCTATACAGTGATAACATTTCCCTACGGATAAAAGAAAAATAGAAGAGTTTTGCTACAGGCACAGAATATGCCCCCACTGAGCAAGTGTTATGACCAAACCTAACAGAGGTATGTCTGTGGAACCAAACAGAACTGAGGACTTAATACCAGTACTGAAAGTGTTTGGGGGCTTTTACTTTGGGCTACTTCTAAGTCTGGCTGTGCAGCTTAAATACTTGTCAGCTGCTAAAGTGCATTCCATGTTCTCCTGCAGTGCATCTTCTCTTTTGGGTTCATCCAAAGGGGCAGTTTGCACACCCTGAGACTGCTTGGGGATGCAAACCAAAGCACAGTGGTGGGGAGGAGGAGGAGGGCACTGCTAAAGCATGTTCCTGGTCCAAGTTAAAACACTGATGTAGCTGCGCCTATGCTGAGGCCGGATATTTTCTCTCCCTTCCACCTTCTCCCCTCAGCTATGCTGTAGATGGATCTGGCAGAGCTTCCTCTTATTCAGTGAATATTCTGTACTCCAGTGGAGCACCCAGTTCTTAGGCAGAAGGAGTACATATCTCTTCTGGCTATGACATCTCTGAAGGCTCAGTGTAATATGTTTTGTTTTGCCTAGTCTTGTTTCTGTATGGAAATATGATTTTATTATTTTTTTCCCATATAATTTTTAGTTAGGCTCATTTCATTAAAATAGAGAAAAGCACTTCTCTGGAAATCATGGAATCGTGGGGTTTTTTCCCTACATGCTTGAGTAAGTTGTTTAATTCAATTGCATAAAGGCAATAAAACCATTTATAAATATAGATTCTATTTCAGTAATAGTAAGACACATTTCTGGTTACAAAATGGTCAGAAAAAATGTTTTGCAAAATATACCATATTTTTGCATTTTTATAATTATATATTTCCTAAAATTTTGCATTCCCCTTGGAATTATGAGTGTTTGTTTCAGGTCTGACTTTCTCCCTATAGTTTTTTGATTGATATTACTGACTTCCAAAAAATCTTCCCAATGAGACAGATATATTTCTGAGAAAATGTGAGCATTTTAAAGAAAAAAAAAAAAAAAAAAAAAGCTCATTACGAAGTCAGACACAGTAATACATGCAAGGGGACTTCTGGAACCACCGTTCTTACTTTCGTGCTGCTGAAGGCATGAAAATATTTTAGGAATAACTTTTCCCCTAAACCAATTCTGTAGTATATCTAGTACAGCTTTTTGCTCTTACTACTGCCATTGGAAAACTGATCAAAAATCTCACTTATGTCTGGGTGAATTAATTTTTAATAATTTATATCCAGTTTTTCTCAGGTCACATTTTTCTTCCCAACTTGATATTGAATTGTTTTATGTATAAATGGAAAACTTTGTTATTTTCTTGCAGCCTTTCAGTCTTCATTTTGTCAAAATAACACAGCAAACAGCACCAAATGAGGAAGAATTCACTGCATCATTTTAGCAGCACAAGTACTTACCTATCTTAGCAGATTTAACTTGGGTTCTCATTTACCATTTTCTCAGGAACAGCTTGTTGATGACGTATTCATTTTGTTAATAAATGGATCTCTTTCTTTAGTTGTGTCTAGACAACTAGACACTAGTTGTGTCTAGTTGATGAGCACTGAGTTTATGACAGTGGTGCTTTTTTATAAGTCCTTAAGAAAAGTTGCAGCCTGGGACTATTGAATTTTGTTCATTTCTGTGGTTCTTGACACTCTCCTTCTCTTCACTCTCCCTGATACTAATCATTAACTCACCTATTTCTTGGGCACAAAACCCTTTGATTCTTCTTCTTTTGGCACCACCCATGGACATTTCTTTCTTTTAAACAATAATGTCCCTTCCAAATTGCTTACAGGTGTAGAAATATACATTTTTAATTCCCTATTTCATCAAAGAAAGCCGTTGGAAAAATATGGCATAAGCAAACCTTACTAAATCCATGTTACAGCTGTTATGATTTTTCCATTTATCTTTAGCTACAAATCTATCCAAATTATCTTCAGGTTTGATCTTGTAACTGGGTATACAACTTTCCTTTATTTAAATATTTAGTGTTAACTTGCTGTTGTCCAGTTATTCAGTACTAATCTCAAAAACCTAAAAAAAATATTAAAACTATTTGCTATGAGTTTAGATGAATTTGCTACAAATTCTGGAAGACTTTCACACATTGATGTACTAGGATACTTGATTTCAGCTTTTAATATTATAATTCCCATTTCCATGTCAATTTTTATATTCCCATTTACATTAAACCATTAGTCCTCTGATTCCACATTCAGCAGAAATATAATGTTAAAAATTGTGGTAACATTAATTTACTTTTTTCAGTCACACCTTGAAGTCTCACTGCATCTCCCAATACTCACTGCATAAGAAATATTTTTAAGTGCCTTCTCTTATTTATTTTCTCATTTTTCAGAGGCAGTTTTAATTGGGTTTGTTTCCTGAAAGTTGTTATGCTCTTTTATTACTCACCTTTAAAATACTTTTTCTTTACAGAGTAACCCTTATTTTATTTTGGATTGCTTTGGATTTTGCATTTCTTTACAATCTCTGCTTATTCTTTAGTATTTTCTATGATTTGGAAAAGTTAGTCCTCTATACAGGGGTAGGGGTTATTGGATTTTGTACCTTTAATAAAGAGAATTCCCAAGCTTACACTACAGTGAAGTCTATATGCTCATCAAGGCAGCTGCCTTTATTAACTTAATAACTTAATTTGTCCTTTTGAAATTGAGAAGCCTAGTTATAGCCATACCCATGAGTATCTCTTCATTTAATTTAAGTGAATCAGACCAGGATTGACTAATAATTAATAACTAATGACTTTCTGTGAATATCTCCAAAAATCATGAGCTTAGAAAAGGATAAAGCTAAAATAATCTTACTATCATCTTCGTGTTTATTTGATTGTTATTTTCTGTAAAGAAAATTATTCAGAAATAGTTGGGGCCTTTTATTTTTGCCACCATTTATCTTCCTTGCCGTACTTGAGAAAAGAAGTCATTCAGGCTAAATTCCAAATAGAGTTTAATGACTTTATACATTATTCAAGTTCATCATTAGGTTTAGAGGCACAGAACTTGTGCTACAGCGTGCTCTGGGAATGATGCTGACACAGGCAGACTTTGCTCTCTTCTCAGTGTGAGTGGTTATGGTCATATGTCATTACTTAAGAATGTGAATACATTGATCTACCAAGTCTTGCTTTAGTTACAGCTTTCCTGAGAAACACATACCCTTTGATACCTCTGTTTTAGTCATGTTTCCTTTTTAACAATGTCTTTCTTGTCCTATAATATTTGCTGTCAGTGCTTTTTTCAGTATTTCAAGTTTCTCCATTATATTCTGCAAACACTTCTATTGTTTCCAGTTTTCCAAGTAGATGAGATAGGTCTTTTTGCCAATGATTGTTGCCTCAGATGAATACTTTTGCAGCATTAATAGTGAGGAGTTTTACGTGTGTTTTTTGTTGTTGTTTTTGTTGTTGTTGTTGCTGTTGTTTTTCTGTTTGATATTTGTTCTCTACTTTCTGGCTTTCCTCTATAAAAATACATGATGTTGACCAGCTTCATGGCATAAATTAATGGAAAATTCATTGAAATGGAGTTTATAATCTGTTTGAAAAATATGTAGATAGAGTATGAGGAGGCTATAGAAAGTTAATGGGCCAGAGAATCTGAACACACGAGGTACCTGATCTGGGTATCTGCTTGTTGCACACTGTGCTTTAGCACACGTGCTCTAAGACACAGCAGACAGAGCAATGTCAGAGAATAAAAGTGACAGCAAATTCTAGAAGCACGATCTGCTGCTGCAGCCAGCCCAGTGCCCAGAGCATGGGGAGATATATTCACTTTGTCCTCTGCCTCCCTCAGTGGTGAAATACAAGAGGCTACTATGGCAACATCACATGGTACATTTGTTATCTCTGAACGAGAATGTGTTGAAGGAAGTAGCAGATCAGTATGCCATGGTGCTTTCATTTTCTGGAATGTTTTCAAGGGAAAACATCTGTTCAGATATTTTTCCTGGGATTATGGCTTCAGTTAACAAAAATGTGAAGAAGAAAGGATGCAATTCTCTCTCACACTGCACTCTTTAATTTTCCCCTATAAAATTAATTTCTATTTCCTAATAAACTATGGTTTTTGTATCCTATACCGTGCTGTTTTTCCTGTCTAGAATGTATTATTTGTGGCTTAACTAGTTTCCTTAAATGAGTAAAAAAGTAAATATTCCTTTGAATGCTTGTGTAAGGATATTGTGGGTAGGTGGGAATGGAAGGTATGGCTGGGAGGTAAGCCAAAATCTTTCTGTACTAGCTGCAAGTATTTAAGATATGAAAAAAAATTATATTCTTACTCTTTTCATAGAAAAGATAATCTGTGGTTAAAATATAAGAATTCTAGAATTTGAGAAATATGTATTCCATTTTTAGCATGGCTACTCAGGTGTCATCTCTGATGCTAGACATGTTCTTTAATATCTGTATGGTTCAGATCTTCTCAATATGACATCCACATTCTTGGTTTTGGATGCTAAACTCCCTGGATTCCTTTCACTTAACTTCAGACATCTGCAGTATAGACATTTACATTTGAACAAGCTCTCTAGGCTTCCTTTATAGTGAATGGAAAAATGTAGAGACTTTGGATGACATTCATCTGGACTATTTTAGATATCTCAGTTAGACTAAGACGAATTGCATCCAAAAAGTGCCTTTTTCTTTCCACTGATGAAGTCACAAGCAGAAATTAAAGATTGTGTATATTAAAATTTGGACAGACAAGTACTACATCTGCAAAGAGAGTATTCTCTGTTTATGTGTGTTAGTAAAGTAGCTTTGCTGATGTGCCCCTTTGTTACAGCTGTAGTTTCTGTGTGATACTTGAACACCAGCTACAATCAAAAAGTAAACTGTAGGAGGCCCCAGTGTTCTTTCTTACTTAGACATCAAGGCAAATTTCAGTCAAACAGACAAACAGATGAGAAAACTGATTGAGAGAAAGAAAAATTAAATGTTGGTCATAATCCCAATATTAGGGATTTTTAAAATACTAAAAAATAATCTTTTCATTATCATATTTTTAATTGTTGTTTGAAGTTATAGCTGTAGTAATGGCCAAGTATTTTAAAAGAAGAAAAACCAGAAACATATTTTTCTTTATGAATATGGTCTTTATTGACAACTGAAATGTCTTCTGCTGCAAAAGGTTTTCAGTTTCATGCCAGGATGTTTGGTTGAAGTGCAATTGAGAGGATCTGACTGCCAGGGAAGAAAAGTTCAATTAATTTCTTTGTTGATGGGTGCACACGGCTCTGAGATGTTCTAGTGTTTGAGATGCCCTGATGGAGCAGGCAGCCACTACCACATAGGACCTGTGAGAACTCCTGATATTTGGGAGAGCACTTTGAAAACAGATGAAACACACTAGACATCTAAAATGGGGCTGAGATTCCCAAGTATGCACAACTGAGCTGGGCACACAGAGAAAGGAGAGCTATGCTCCTACCTTAAGTAATGCTTTTGAAATACTTTAGTAAAGTAATTAGTGTCTCTAAAAGTCAGGCTCATATTGTCAGACTCTTATTCAGAAGAGAAATTTGGGTTAGGGGTTCTGAATTGCCTTATCTAGGTTTTATATCTTTCAAGTATCTGTAGCAAGTTAAAAGGGCAAGATCTGGAAATCCTGCCCTTTGAAAAACAAAGTTAGGATATGACTCATTTTTCACTTCCACTAAAATCAATGGGGAGAGGTGCTTCTAACATATATTATACAAAGCTTATATAGGCACAGGAAGATATCTTATTCTGGAAGTTCTTTTATTCTTTCTGTGTCTAAGGTTAAGGTGACATCATTCCATACCTACGCTAGTAAGAACTGTCTCACAAGCAAAACCACATCAAATAAGTAAAGGAATTGAATCTGAGGCAAATAGAGGACAACCTTAGGAGAACCTGTATCTATTTCTTCCAAGTTTTTAGTCAAAAGCTAAAATGTCATCCAAATGCAAAATCCAAAGTTTTCTGATAACTCCATAAGTCTGAAATACATTAAACATTTTCTTGCAGTGTTTAGTCACAAATATCTGGTAACAAAGGCCAATTTTGTGAAGATTTGTAGCTTATTTTCAGGCTTCAGGTTTTACTTGCAATTTGCATTCAGGTTAATCACATCTATGCACAACTGCAAGATGTTTGATGTCTTTAACTGAAGAAACTTTAATAAAATTAATGAGCAAAAACAAAGCATACGTTAATTTCCAAGACTCTAGCTACAATGGTTTAGAGAATGTTTCTTCATGGCAGCTGCATTGACTTGAAAGGCTTTGTAATGTAAAGGATTTATGAAGAAGACAAAGAAATTATCATCTAAAATACATACAGTCAGTTTAACAGTAACTAGGGCAGAAGACAGTGAAATAATAAATAATAGAAATACAAGTAGAAAATCAGCTTAAAGGAAAAAAAAAATAAACTAGAAGAGCAGGAAAAAGAGTGGCTCTGCCCTTGGCTACGTTCTCAGAGTACTTAAGATGTCACAGGACAAGACCTAAGATTTTTCATTAATGTATGAGCTGAAGGAGCTTACTGTGCCTAAAGGAGATAAAGAAATCTTAAGGGTTTCTACGAGGAGGGTTTACTGCCCTCACCACAGGAGATGCTGCTTTTGACTTCTCTCTTTGGGACAGTGGCAGCTAAGTTTGCCTTCTCTGGCACAGGAAAAGCTGGAAATGGGACTGTGGCTGTTTTGTCACTGTCAATAACCCACTTCCTTCAATGACTGCCTGCTTTGCCTCTGCACAGAGTCCATCCTGGTGGGAGGATTTAGTTTAGTCTCAGTACAGGAAATACTTTAAAAATCCCTTGTTAGTCCTCTGCCTTTGATGTCAATCTCAGAATTCATACCTTTCCTGAGGACCATTGCATGCTGCTGCATATTAAAATCTTACCTTTCTTTCTGACTCTGAATATCTGCAGGATCAGAATTTTTCCTGGTAAAAGTTAAAAGGAGAATTTTCTGTTGAATCATTTTACATTTTTGCATATTATGCATTGAAAGAAGCAGAAAAGATTTGCTGATGCCAACTAGGCTTGGGCTACATTACCTTCTGCAAGGCTTTTGGAGTGGTTGACATATAGAGATTCAATGCAGACTGAAGTTTCACATCAGACAGAGATATTGTGAATCAGGTGAAAATTGGGAAGAAGCCGAGACAGAAACAGCATGCTCTGCCTGAAAAAAAATTAAGAATTTCTCTCTGTAACTCATCCTCATTCAGTTCTATAGATGGGCTGTATTGCCTATAATAGACTTCTGCTATGGGATCATGTAAAAATATCCCTGACAGCAGATGGACTTTGAGTCAATGAAGGCTAATTACATTTTATAATTCTACAGGCATGTAAATTTGTTAGGATGAAGAAAGGATTTTGGACCCATGTGAAGCATTTTTATTGAGTCTAGATTTCATATAGAAAGCTGAGAAATTATGAGGCTTATGTAAAAGTTAATATTATGATTGTTTTCTTCCCTGAGAAAATCACTTTCTTCCTAACCTGGTGTTGGTACAGCACATTGGGTTCATGTGTAATTTTCATTTATGCATTTATGTGGAGCTCTTGGAAATGAAGCATTATTACATCACAATTCTCAGTTTCCATTTCTGGGGAGGTAATCCTGTATATATGCCATATTTAGCCTCTATTAGTTTGACAAGAATAAGTGTCCAACATTGAAAAAATTATCAGGCTGTAAGAAATGGCCTTATGGATCAGATGAATAGAAACAGAGTGTTCCTATTCTGACAGTGACAATATGAAATACTGTTTTGGGAGAGCACATGAACCTGTTCACACTCTGTAGTCCATCTCCCATCAAAATTTGTTTATAAGGAATAGAGAAGACACATCTCTGCTTAGCCCTGTCACCACTGATTTATGAATCTGGTGTTCATGAATTTATCTAATCTACTTTGAACCTGCTAAAACTGTCCTTTCTTACAACTTCCCATGACCATATGTTTCAGAATTTTAACTAGCTATTGCATAAAGAAATACCTTCCAGATAATGGTTCTACGTGCTATCAGGATTTTGTAGGAGTTTACAATATGCCTTCCAGCCTTTTCCTCTTGAAACAAAAATGTTTCAACCTTTCTAATGTTCTCTTGTAAAATAGCTCTTCCATTACCTACTTACTCTTCTCTATACTCTCTCTAATTCCACCATGTCCTTGAGATCACAAAACCACAGAGGGCACTGAGAAGGTAAGTGCAAAAAAGGTTTTATATACATGCAAAATAACAGATTTGAGTGACTTTCCAGTCATGTCTGATGTCTTGATGGCTATTTCTGCCTCCAGCCAAAGACATTGTGAGATCCTCCTGTTGTTTCTTGTCATTGACATGATATTCAGATGTCTAAAAAATCTTAATTTAATCTCCGCAATTGATGTCACAGCTTATTTCCATTTTCAGGTCATTGATGAGGAAGCTGAGTAAAAAAAGTTCCAGAACCAGCCTCCGAGGTACAATACTGCCAATTCTTCTCTATCTTGAAAATGAAACATTAAGTCTTATGCCTTCATCCTACCCTTTAATTCACTTTCAGTCCTGCAAAGAGCTCTGTTCTCATGGTAAATGAGTGTTCTAATTATCATTAAGGTTTTTTTAACAGACTTATGTCAAAAAAAACCCTTTGAAATTTCAAATGCATATTATCCACATCATTCCGCTTGTAGATGGACATCCTTATTTCCTGATTGTGTGTTCTGAAAAACTTCCAATCTAAAGAAAAGCATAACTGTATCTGTTACCTTGAGAAGCTGAAACATAGTGTTTTTCCTTAAACATTTCTTATTTATGTAATGTTTAATTTTTGTAAACATTTGTGACTCAGTTGGGCCCAATAATTATAGTAAGCTCCTCAAGGCAGAGACAGACTTTGTGCTCTGTTCCTACAGAACCAAAGCTCCAACCCAGAGGAGAGACTCTTGGGAAAGCAGCAGTACAACAATATCTCAATTTTGTGTTGTTTTTTGTCAGTTATCTCAAACCCTTACTCATTTCCATTCCCAGGTAAGGAAAACCAAAGAGGGAAAGGCACTCAGTGATAGAGGCAGCAGTTAAATCCAAGTCATCCAAATCCTGGACTGTCTCCAAAACCAAGGGATCCTAAATGCAAAGATGCATTAGCATTTTGTCAATATCTCCTCTCTCTTTCCATTAGCAGTCAGTGGAATTAAATCCTTGCACCTGAAGAAAGGAGATACTCCATTCCAAATACTGTGGAAATTCAGGTTTATATGCACTCCAAATTATTTTTTTTCTTTTTTTTCAGTTCAAGATCATCTCCTATCTCTAATATACGTTTTTCCTACTTAACAGGTTTCAAATCTTTACATTTTTCCCATCTTCAAGCTTTCTGTTGGCAAGTCTTCCAACCCCCAACACTGAACCAACTTTTGTCTGCTTCACACTTAATCAGCATTCCTTTATTAAAAAGCTATTAATTAGCTTCTCAGTGGTCCAATCTACTGACTATTGTGATAATTGTAAGACTTTTAGAGCTTTCCCCCTCCACACTTTGTTGACAGACTATTGGATTTGGAAACAGCACCACAAGGAATGCAGGCTCATCTTTGTTTCAACATACTTAAGGTGCTTTTATCTCTAGGTTTGCCTTGAACAAAATCCTGTTCAAATTGTATTAAGCCCCAGATAAACCTCTCTTTCAGATTATGGCTCCCAACTGAACTCCTGTGCACTGAAGAGAGGGCACCGAATTCTTGATTGTTTCAAGAAAACCTCTTTGAGTAATCCCTTGAGCTTGCCTACAGGGCTTGGATTTCCTAATGGATGCTTTGATGACAGGAGATAAGAGCCAAAGGTACCTTTATTCTCTTAGAAATTGCTCCAAACAAACAACCTCAATGATTAAAGCTAATAGAAATACCTGGAAGATTGATAGTTTGCAAAGCACTGCTGAGTGAATGAATAACTTCCCCTTTAGTTCCAAAAGCTAATATTTGTCCACATTTGCTGCCTTTTAAGAAAGTGCAATGAGTTTTTTTGTATGAAGAGTGTTGATCAGGAACAAACAGACACCATTTAACTGTTATTTGAATTTTAAACAAAGCCTCCTTACTTCAGCTATGGAGGCAGCTTTCTGCATGGCCCCATTTATAATAATTCAAACATGGCACAGGGAGGGTCGCTAGAGTAAAGTACATATAAGTGTGAACATGATACTCTTGTAAAAGTCTTTAATGATGTGAATGGGCTGTGCACTATGGTATTCTATACAGGGGTTTTAAATTGCACAAAGGCCCTGTAAAACTTCTATATCTGTTCCCAAGCAATACACCTATCAGAGGGTTGAACAAATGGAAACCAAACTCTGCAGCAAATAAAAGTCTTAAATTTACAATGCTGGATTATAAAATGGTGTCTCTCAACAGCAGCCCTGACTTATTTCATGTTCTGATGAAATCATTGCTTGCGAATGCCAAGAAATTCAGCTGTAAACTTTTGGCAATAAGTAGACTTTCCTTGGAACTGCTGGTTTTGAAAACATCTGTAAGTAAGGAATCCACTGTAGAACCAATAAAAAGGGCTGAAGAGACCAAAACTTTCACTAACACCTCATAACACAGGCAGTGCTGTGAGTGCCACCAATCCCTGCTCCCTGGTATGTGGGTTATGTACATACCAGAGTTCATTTCCAAAATGGAGAGTTTATGACTCCCAGTGTCACAGAGCGTGCAGTGGGGGAGTGTATCACATAACAAAGCAATCTAACAATAGAGCTGGAAAGGGTTGACCATTTGGTTTTTGAAGTGATGCAGCCCAGGGTGGGTGGTTCTGATATTGAAAATTCCTCAAGTTTCTTTAATACAGCATGAGCTAAACCTCAGAAGGAACCACTCTGAGTGAGTGTTCTAAGGAAATTCTCATTTCATAACCACATTGAGGAAGGATTTGAATTAATCTTATTTTCTTTAAGAGATAGTGGAGTATGGAGTTAGGAGTCACAGAAGACAGGAGGTTTGAGGGTGAGGAGGTTATGGGCATGTTTTGACAGTTGAAAAGGAGCTGCTGTTATCTCAGAGCTTTGTTCCCTTATCCCAGGTCATCACTGGTCTGTGGAGTTCAGCTAAAAGGACCTACTGAAATGGAAATAGAAGTGTGAAGTGAGACTCCAAAATGTATTTGATTCTCTGCCCAATGCTCTGCTCTGACTTGAGCATTCAACATCCTTAAATGTGCCTTTTCCAGAATCAGCTTGGGAAAGAATTTTGATACAAAGAAGACACTAGACACATTTAATTTAACTTTTCCTCTCCTTGTTGCACTTGTCCCCCATTCTCCCACAGTGCTTTGGTACATCATATGGTCCCCTCAGAGGATGAGGGTTCCCAGACATGGTGAGATTTTGTTCTCTGAGCAGAGCTGCTCTGATTACACCTGAAATTTTGTGACCAAATTCTTTCCCTATTCTCTGCATTGTGGGGAAGGAAAAGGCTGTCTGCCTGCTCTTTTCTCTCATTGTTGCCTGGTCCCTCATAAACCATAAATCCCCTGCAATTGAAAACAGTGCAGATCGTTCACTGATGCCTACCCTGTAGGAGGGAACCCACAGCTCTTCCTGTCCCCAGCATCAGTGTTTGGCAGAGGGGTGAACAAAATCTTTCTTTTCAATACTCTTTTCACCTTTTAATAAAATATGATGAAAAAAAAATATTAATGATCTTATTGAAGGGAGTCAAAATAATTATTTTGTATTATTTTTGACAAATGAATTGATGACCCCACTGCACGATTTAAATATTTTCTTTATAACAGCCCTGACTTCATGCTGCACTTTGCACTTCTTTTTGAGAGCACAGTTGCATCCAAGGCAACTAGCAATAGGACAAGGGGAAATAGCCTCAGGTCATGGCAGAGGAGGTTCAGGTTGGATTTTAGGAATAATTTCATCACTGAAGGAGTGGTTGTGCACTGGAAGAGGCTGCCCAGGAAAGCAGTGGAATCACCATTTCTGGGTGTTTTCCAAAATGAGAGGACGTGACAGTTTGTGACACAATTTATTTGGCTTGGTAGCATTTGGTCAAACTTTGGACTTGATGATTTGGAGGTCTTTTTCAGCCCTTATCGGCTTATGAGTCTCTGATAATTTACAGCTTATAGGAGTTCAAGTTTAGATAATCTCTCTCCTACATGTCTTTCACAGAATAGGGTTTATGACTGATCAACACTGTCAACTTGACAGCATCTGAGGTTGCATGGGTTTGTGGGATGATGATAGCTTAGATGAACAACAAAATAGTTTTGCCCTTCACGACCCCTTAGAAGACTAGGGTGCAGAACTCAGATCAGTCTAAAATGCTTTTGGGAGCATGGCCCACCAGGCCAGACTGGAGGCAGGAAGGGTGGGTGTAGAATGGGAATGACATCAGCACAGGTTTTGGGGAGTTCTAGGTAAAGTGAATCTCAGGCTCAGTACAGAGATGCTTTCCCTTGTGTTATGCTAAAACACAGCAAATCCTCACCCTTGAAGGACACTCAGCATGACAAAGCAAATCTCTGTCCTCTGAACTTATGCTCCTTGTGCAGGAAGAGGCTGAAGTAAAATCTATGATGGTCTTTCAATCAGGCACTGGGTCATACCATATCAAACTGACCCCTGACTCCCTTCATCCTCAGCAGGGAAAAAAATCTATCATGCTATATAGTATTCAGTAACTAAGAATTTCAGAAGTAATCCAAATATATGTAGCATGCACTCTTCAGTGATGGAAAAATATTAAAATATCACTTGGCTGAAAAAACTTTATTGTGATATGTTTTAAATTGTGCTTTCTGTTTCTTTCCAGTCTCCTGTTTTCTTTTCACCCCAGCAGGGAACTAAGATCAGTCACACTGACCCACTGCCAGCATTTCCTAATTCTCCTTAGTGAGGACAACCTTCCTGCTAAATCTGACCCTAGAAACCCGCATAATTTGTGAGTATGAGAAAGATTAAATTAGTATTTTAGAACTGCTATTAGTGACCTAAAATACAAACAAATATGGTTTCTCACCCCAGATGCTATGAATGGTCTGTGTATTTTTTAAAGCACACATTTTAAAACACCTTAACACTAAGTGAAATGAAAACTTCCTTATAAAGAAAAAAATTGAAAAAAAAAAACTCAAAACAAGTAATTTTTGTTAGCACATTTCATTATGTAAATAAACAGAGAAATATAGGTATGATTTCATGTCTCATTAATATTAACAGCTGCTAGTTTGAAAATAATTATTCAATTCTATTTTATAATATATTTTCGGATTTTAGCATTCTCTTTCACAAAATCAAGAAGCAAAATTGCTTGTGACTCCTCAGAAAGATGATAGTAAAATCATTCAGCACACCAAGAAGGCACACCAAAGATGAGAGAAAAAGATATATTCTGAAATAACAACTTCCTAGTTTGGTTACCCTTCTAAAGATGGTAGATTAAATCCTTGACCAGTTACTTTTAAACCCAAATGTGAATGCTGATTTCCTTCACCAAGGCACTGTGTCTGAAACAATTGTCTTGCTGGTTCTTTTAGGAACTGAGAAAGAGAATCTTTTCTGAAGCATGTTTGTAAAAAACAGCATGTTCTCAACACCAACAAAAGCAGAACACTTTGTTGCTACAACTGAGCTTGAGAAAGTCCTGGAAGGACCCTGTGGAGCTTGGGATTTCTTAATCAGAACAGAGATCTGCTGCCCTTTGAAGGCCCTGGCTCATATTTGTGATGATGGCAGTGGAGTCCCACTCCCTCTGTGCATACACATCCACTCTCCCCCATGGACAGAAAGAAGAATAAAGATGGAATTTAATGTTCCTTGATATGACAGACACCTTTGCAGTGGTGCTTGTCCACACATACTAAGAATATCTTCACTTCTCTCGGGCTAGTCATGTTCCTAGAGAACTGCCACAAGTACATTGCATTCCTAGCACATCTCTTTTCCAGTTTTACGTCTGCACTGTGTCTGGTGTTGCTGCCATGGTGTGGTCCATAGGGCAAAGGGATGACCAGAGCTCCTTGTTCAAGGCCACAAGTTTGTGCTCACCCCAGATAGTCCTGTACTGCTTGTAGAGACCAGCTGAGGAGGCACTGCTGGGAGCAAAGGGTCTCTGATGCTCAGCTTGTTTCCCACTTCTGTGAGTGAGAGAAGGTGGTAGGGAAGAAATGATTTCAATAAATCTGTGCTATCCTATCATGGGAAATTTTGGCAAAAAAAAAAAAAAAATCTATCATAAAGGAAAGGTGTGAGAGATGAATAATAAAAGAAAAAGTGGGTGTCCAAGTTTACTGTCATTATTCCAGTGGATGAGTGGAGGTGCATTAAGTTCCCAGCTTTTGACACAGTTGATGTCAGCCCTGGGAGCTGGGCTAGGCCTCTGCTAAGGGCACTTGGAAAATCCCACCTACGAGTCAAACAAACTACATTAGTCTAGTGACCTGTGTTTGAACCTACTTGCCTTTTTAAAATAAACCCCTGTACAAATCCCAAAAGAAGCATGTGGTTAGTTCACATCATGGACTAATAATAGCTTACATCATCTTATTTTTAAAATTAGTCCTTTTTTGAATTATGGCAATGTCAGAAATAGTGCTGGAAAATTCCAAACTCTACCAATCTTATCTTAAAAGTGGCCATTTTTTTAAAATCAATTTAAAATTAACAAAAA